>SEYY01005692.1:10000-11197 GCA_009176605.1 Armadillidium nasatum
TATATATATATATATATATATATATATATATATATATATATATATTATATATATATATATATATATATATAATATATATATAAATATATATATATATATATATATTATATATATATATATATATATATATATATATATATATATAATATATATATATATATTATAATTTTAATACATTTTCAAATCTTATCTAAGAGAGCGAAAACATTCTCAAAATATTTCAACATTTCCAAAACATTAATAAAGTTTTCAATACATTTCGTACATTCAGATTAACTTAAAATACTTGTAACGTGTTTTCGACGTGTTTTATCAATTTTTATGATGGAGATGGAGAGGGCTGCTGAATACATTTTTCTTAGTCTACTGAAACTCTGGTTTAGCTTAATTATTTTATAGTATCAGGATCAAACGTTGGCTCCGGCTTCATTATTTTAAAGTATCAAACGTTGGCTCCGGCTTCATTATTTTATAGTATCAGGATCCAACGTTGGCTCCGGCTTCATTATTTTATAGTATCCGGATGCTAAAACTCAGGTTCTAGCTTCATGTTTTATAATATCCGGCTGTCATCGAGTTCCGGGTTCATTTTTTTAAAATATCCGGCTGCTAAAACTCAGGTTCTGGCTTCATGTTTTATAATATCCGGCTTGAGAAGCGGGTTCCGGCTAAAACTTAAGGTCTGGCTTCATGTTTTATAATATCCGGCTTGAAACGTGGGTTCCGGCTTTATAATTTCAAAGTATCCGGCCAAAACTCAGACTTCGGTATCATTAATTATAGTATCAGATTAAATAAAGAATCCGGCTTCAATATTTTAAAGTATCCGGCTAAAATTCAGGTTCCGGTTTCATTATTTTAAAGTATCCGGCTAAAATTCAGGACCCGACTTTATTAATTTTAGTATCCGGCTAAACCCAGGCTTTAAATTCATTAATTCATATTATCCGGCTTCTGATTTATTATTTTAAAGTATCCGGCTTCATTATTTTATAGTATCCGAATGCGGCTCCGGATCTTTTATTTTAAAATTGATTTCGAATATGACTCACTTTATTTTATATTGTCACCAACCAATAAATATTTTTATTGTAACTATATGGCTCCGCCTCTAGCTCCGGCTCTAGCTCCGGATCTAGCTCCGGCTCGGCAACTATATATTCTCCTTTGACCGGCTCAGCAGCTCAGCTTTTAACA
>SEYY01005693.1:2500-32500 GCA_009176605.1 Armadillidium nasatum
TGTGTCTTTTCCTCGCGATCTTTCTTGGAAGGGCAACATTAATTGTTTTCTAAACAAGCTTCTAAGTCGTTGGGTGCTTCATTTCACCCCAGTTGCTTACTCTTTATAGGAGTGTTGTTTTCCCCTGTATGGAGATGCCTCACACATCCGCGGTGGTGTCACTCATACAGCTCTCCTTAAAAAGGTGAAGTTAAGGACTTTTCATCTTATCAACTTTTTCGCTCTCATTAACACTTTGCAATCTCTTTCTACTCGTCAATACTATCGCAATTACAATGAACACTGCTCAACTGAACTTTCCCGTCGCATACCTCCCCCACTGAGAGGGCTAGTGTTGCTCGCCTTTCTACAAATCCTCATCTTTTCTCTATTCAATTCTGACCCCAGACTTAACCGCTATGCTCAATCTTACATATACTCTATTCGTAAAGTCAAGAACACACTCCCTTTATTTTATTTCAAAACTTCCTTTCATCTGCACACCTTCAAACGCCGTGTACCGGGACGAGGAGGCCTTTAATTGTACTCTGATTTTGATAATCTTCCAACTCAAGTGAAAATTAATAGACCTTTCACTTTGGCCACCAGAATATATATATATAATATATATATATATAATTATATAATAATAATAATATATATATATATATATATATATATATATATATATATATATATATATACTGATGGGCAATGACCAGAGGAATAACAGTTTCCACCAGTTAAAAAAAATTCTGGAAAGAACAAATTAAAGGCCGACATGTTTTGATATACGACATTTGAAGATGAAGATGTGAAAGTTAGAGGAAGTTTTTAAAAAAAGGCAAGGGAGTGTGTTCCAGACCTTATCAATATCGTTCGTGAAAGACTGGACATAGTCCTTAAATCTGGGGTCCGAGTTGGACAGAGAAAGAATGAGACTGAATAGAAAAGCGTGTCGCACGAGCTCTTCTTAATGGAAGAAATATGAGACTGAGAAGTTCAAAAAGAAGTGTCTGTTGCAGCTGTTACAGTATAAAGAGAGTAACGCAACAATTTAACAGTCCGAAAGAGACTGGAAGAGTGAGAGAAAAACATTTGACAAGGTGAAACTCCCTAGACTCCATATTTCAAGGAGAGCTATGTGAGTGAAATAACCTAAGATGTGTGAGATTTTCCATACACGTTCCAACAACAACCCTGTAAAGAGCAAGTAACTGGGTGACATCAAGAAATTTTGACGGCGTCTCAGAAAACCAAACCAAACCACTTAGAAGTTTTATCAGAAGGGAGAGCAATGAAATCCATCCAAGAAAATTCCTGAGGAAAAGAAACACTATGGATATTAAGGACATACGAAGGTAAGAGTTGTGTGCTTCCGAAGATGTCATTGTTGGGTGGAAAATTATGACGAATAGAAATATTTGGAAACTGAGTTTTTGAGTCATTGAAAAAAAATCTGTTTTCTCTGTTCCACTTAGAAATTAGAGAAAGATCACAGGTTGGCAGCTCCAAAGTCACCCTCCCTTGTGTCAATTGTTACTTGAATAGGACTTCTTTCAAAATGAAAGGAAAAATGAAGGTGAAGTTGTTGATATAGAAGTGAGTGGATGATTAAGTAATACATTGAAAGTCAGTAATAAGAAGTATAAAAAGAGTTAGGTAGGGACAGATCCCTGAAAAACACCTCTATTAAAATATTTAAAAGATAAACGGTGGCCATCTGCAACAGTTGCTATAGAAGAAACAGAAAGGAAATCAGAGTGGTTAAGATACCGATAGAGATAAGTTTAGAAATCAAAGCTTTGTGCCAGACTCTATCGAATACTTGCAACATTTCTAGTGCCAAAGCAAAAGATTCACCAAAATGTCAAAGAGCAGTGCTCCAAGAGCAAGAGAGTAGGAAAAAATATCACCCATAGAATGTTCTTTACGAAAGCGATACTGACTATCTGAAATAATTTTTTTTACAAAATGAGATGTTTCCAAAGCTTCCTGTTAAGAATAAATTCGAAAACTTTAGAAAGAACGAAGGTTAAAGATATATTACAACATTTATAGGGTTGAGAAGGGTCCTCCGTTTTCGGCACAGGTTGAATGAGAGCACGTTTCCTTCAGGAAGGGAAGGTCAAAGTAGAAACACAGAAACGTAATAGTTTCAAAAGGCAAGATACAAGCCCAGACGCAAAATTATTGAGAACCAGAGGAGGGAAAATATCACGATTATGAACCGACCGGGGCCCCGGGCCCCGGCTAACCCCGGCCATTTTTACTGACCCCGGCCCCGGCCCCGGCTAAAAATGGCAAATTATACTTGAGGGGACAATCCAATTTCAAAAAAAATATTTTTTTTTTTAATTTTCAGCCGATTCTCCTGAAATTTTCTGTGTATATAGCTTTTTTCCCAGTGAAAAAAAAGTCCATTTCTAGCGTTTTTCTGAGTCTATAACTGCTAAAAAGTTTTTTTTTTTTTTTTTTTTTTTTTTTTTTTTTTTGAAATTTGACCCTTTTCAAACGAATGGCGGGGCCAAACCACTTTTCGGAATGACCTGAAATTTGGATTACATATTAATAATTCTACTGGCAACAAAAACTTGTAACAGACATTTGTTCCCAGAGTTATAGAAAAAATGTTAAACCCAAAACTGAACAACTATCGAATTTTTTTTTTTCTTTTTAATCCACCTTTTCGGTTAAAAAAAAAACTTAAAACTACAACTATAACATTCTTTATTTTTTTGTGGGTGCATAGAGAAGGGATGGGGCTAGATTATTCTTTATACTTTATTCGATGCGATTCGTTGGTTTCGAAATGTAGACTCTCAAACAATGTCCATTTTTTACCAAATTTCAAAAATTTCCTAAGTTTGAGAGGCTATATCTAACTTCAAACAAAAAGCATTTAATAATGAACTAAATAAAAATTGTAGCCCTGTCCCTCCTCTAAACAATATCCAAAAAATAAAAAAATTAATAAAAAAAAAAAAAAAAAAAATAATTTTTTTTTCTCCGGAAGGGTACCATTTAAAAAAAAAAAAAATTTCAAGTGCTTATAACTCTTTTACTAGATGTGATTTCAAAAATATGTTGTCACCAATGCCAGAAATTGAGGCTAAAATTATTCAGTTAAATTTTCAGCTCATGTGATCCAGTGGTTTTACCCCACTATTCATCTTTTGAAAACTTTGGGTCCAAATAACTTTCAAACCGTTATAGGAAAATGCTCGAAATCAACTCAGAACTTCGTGAAAAAATGCATCTACTCTGAAAATTTCAGCTTAATCAGTCAAATAATAAAAAAAAATTCAAACAAAATATAAGAAAATTTAGATTTTTCTTCTTGCTTTTTTAAAATTTTCTTTTTTTCTGTTTCTTTTGACCGCTCCTTTTCTGCTGGTGAATGTTCATTTTTATGTTTTGATTTTAAATGCCCACATAAGGATTTGGTTGAAAAATTTTTACCTATGGCACCCGGAGATCCTCTTCTAATTCTTTGACTGCAGATGTTACATTTAGTTATTTCGAGCCTATCCTGAAACATTGTAAAGTACTTCCATACTGCTGAAGCTGATCTTTTAAACATATTGATTGAAAGTATAAACAAAATAATAATTTTGAAATAATATAGCTAATTGATACAAGTTTGATACATAGCAATAATATAACAACGATATGTATAAATATAGGTTAAATTGATAACTTCAAATCTTACATTTTTTCAAACTTTACCTTAGGGTCTTATAGGTAAAGCTGGTGAATCACTATTATGAATCAAAAAAAAATTTTTTTTTAAATTTTGTACTTTTTATTGTACTAAATATGTAATTTTATGAAATTTTTCCGGAGAAAATGCATATAATCATTAATTTAAGTGAAAGTTGGCTATTCTACGCCTTTCTTATAATTATATAAACCTCAATTAAATTAATATATAATTTTTTTAACCTAAAATTTCAGTGCTTTTGACCTCTTTACAACTTTCAGGCAACCCCGGCAAAATTCCAGCCCCGGTCGGTCCCTAATCACGATCATATGTCTTCTTAGTGTTAAGCTCAGAGAGAGAGCAGAAATAGTTTCTTTGGAGAAAATTGCAATGTTAAGCATGAATGAATTCTAGAGAGTTGCAGGAGAATGGAAATCTCCGGAGTAGTCTAAGGTTTGAGCTAAGATTTCGTTTACATTAGAAGGCAAAACGCCGGTGGTTTCGACAGAAGATGCAAGAGTGACTCAAAAATTATATATATATATATATATATATATATATATATATATATATATATATATATATATATATATATATATATATATATATATATATATATATATATATATATATATATATATATATATATATATATATATATATATATAATATCAAATATCATGGAAAAATATATTGTTGGTGAATTAATGTATTAAATATATTGTTGACATTTGACAACAGTAAGAGTTGACATTTTATGCAAATGTCAGAAAAGTCTTGAGGAAGAGAAAAAAAAAAGATTATTCCATTTTCTACAAAGAAAAGAGAATTTTAATTTTACACAGATTTTGCACGTTTCAGAAAAGAAATATAAGTTGCGTTAAATTCAGTAGTTTGAGGACGACGGTAATTCCTGAAGGCACCGTAAGTGCGTTGAATAACATGAGAAAAGGCCAAATTAAATAAACCAAGGTTTGGTAGTTATAAGTCGGATGGAAAGAATGTGGAATGTACGCCTCCATGGCATAGAGGATCACCTCGGAGTCTGGACAATACTTTATTTAGTTTATATCTAAACTTTCCTCTTTCTATATCTATTCTTTTCTCTTTTGCCTTCTCTCGGGTACCGATCGCTCTATAGCTTCTATTTTAGACAGCCACTATCCAATCTTTAAAACAATCAACTGTGATCTATCCCAAAATCTGCTCTATCCCAGCTCTTACTTCTTTTTCATTAATGATCTTCTAACTACCACTTCGTCTTTTTCTCATTCATATGTCGAAGATTCCACCATTTGTCATTTGTCAAGAGCGTGGTCTTAGAGCACGTGACCTCCGGTCTTCCTCACATACTTAACTGAATTAAAAGAAAATATCTACTTCGAAAACACACAACTCTAACTTTCTTTTGCCCTTCATATTTCCTTTCTTGGAAAATTGGGGTGATCACATTATCTCTTTTTATTAAACAAGCCTCTAAAATGCTAAGTGTTTTGAAAAGCCTTCAGAACTTCTTTATACCACTTCAATTCCTTGATGTGTATTATAACGTTGTTCGCCTTTGTATGTATGGCATATCTGCAGTAGTTCTACACATGAAGCTCTAATTGAAAGTGCTTTTCAACTTATTAACTCTCTTTCTCTTTCAGTGACTCTCTCCAATTTCTTCTGTTTGTAGAACCGTTGCGTCACAACTTATTGTATCTCTATTATAATAGACACTGTTCTTTTGAACTCTCAAGCTCTCTTTTTTCATTTGAGGAGAGTTCGGGTGACTCATCTTTTCATAAAACCTCGCATTTTCTTTATCCAGCTCTCTGACCTCTGACGTGTACTCTACCAGTAAATTCTGGAACACATTTTCTTCTCCTACTTTCTCAGCTATTTCAGCTATGATGTGAATCATCATGTGCTTTTTTTCTCCCCAGCTATAGTGAGATGTGTGTGAAGGACTCTCGCATTTACTCGCTTACTTATAAAAGAATTATAAAAGTCCACATCCAGGTTAGGTATGCAAGCTCAGCAAAAACCTGTCTTCCTTCTAATTTCTTAAATACAGATTCTATATATATTTCTTAAACATACGAAACCCAAATTTATTCACTACGTTTACGATAACATGTTTCAATGCACGGCATAAGAAGTTTGCGAACAAAAAGAAAGTGAAGAAAGTAGGAGGAAGAGTGTTCCAGACTATATAACTGTAGAATACATAGAAAACAAGAGGAATAGTGGTTTGGTATGGAGTCAAAGATGGACAGAGAAATAATAAGAAATAAAGAGTCATGAGAGTTTTCCCCTCAAAGGAGGAACAATAGGATTAGAGAGGTCAAAGAGCAATATGCTGAGTAAAAGCGAAATTATAAGGAAAATGGTGCATCGGTTCAATGCCTTGAAAGAGATTTGAGATTATAAGTGTAGGTGGGAAAATTGATTAGATGAAAAGTCCCAGAAGACTAAAGCATTTTAAAACAAACCTTGAAAGCCGGTGAAGTTAAAAGGACCATGTTTATAATGTTCAGAGAATTATTTAATCTTAGGAAGATGAACTTGGAACGAATAAGTAAATTCAATTCGACTAGGTTGTAGCTTTAATATAGCTAACTATAAAGATAATGAATGAGATACATTAGATGTTATGAGTGAGATGAAGATCTAAATCATCATTTTGGCTGGGACAAGGATTACATAAAGGAAGATGGTGATTGTCCGATAATTTATTCAAGCGCTGTAGGAGGATAGTAGACATAAAGTTGCTATGTTAGTGAGACCCAACAATTATATTTGATTCAAGATGCTCAATTGATTGGTTGTTGGCTGTTGGTGTGTACAATGATTGTAGGTTGTAGAAAGTACGGAATGCACAGGTGTACAAACTGAAGCAGGGCTGCCCGCTGGAGAGAAGGGATCTGTTCATGGAGAGTTTAGAAGAGGCTATGGAGAAAATTTACGAGCAGTATCTCTGATTATGGAAGATTTCATTGAGAGTGGAAGAGAAGGAGAGAAAAAGAATGGGAATGGAGGTTCAGAGAGCGTTTGGAGAGGAGGTGAAGAACGCATAAGTGGAAAGATTGATAGATATGTGAAGAAAATTTGAAGATAAGGAAAAGTTTCTTCCACCATAAAGTCACATATGTTCATAAGATACAATTGGAATCAGATTTTGAGAATTTTGAGTAGATGGCAAAAACAGACTTCTTTCATCGGATAAGACGATCGTATGCAGTTTTTAAAATTTTAGCAAGAGTGTACTAAGATTCATACCACTGACAGGATGAGTGTTGCAAAAACAAGTTAAACAACTTCAAAAAAAACAAATACAGTATATGCAAAATATTATAAACAGTCAGTTTTAAAGAACATATCAAAAGAGAGGAATATGGGCTGCAGAAGAAAGCAAGGTTGAATAATCTGAAGTTGGGAGGAGAGAAGACATGGCTGGAGACTACCAAGATTTTCAAAGATACAACGATATATATGTATTGAAAAGAACGGATGGGTGGTGGTAGAATCATTTGATTATGAAGATTTAAGTACTTTATTTGTATACTACCTAAATTATACTATAATGTTCATTAATTATAATAAACACAAAGTATGTTTGTCGTATAAGCAATAAGATATATCGTGGTACATAAGTTATGTTAATTTGCGTAAAAATACATGTTCCTCTAATACGTTGTTAAAGAATGGCTTTTAATACTTTAAGTATAATAACTTAATAGTATTAACATTAAAAAAGAAAATTTAATTTAAACTATATAAGTTAAAGTGCCAAAGTTCTTGGAACATATAATACCTCATATATATTTTGGGTTTTCCTAAAATTAAAAAGAGGTAATAAAAGGTAGAAGATATTTCAAACTTACTTTCAAATTCAACCGGTTGTCCGACCACACCATCTGGGATCTTACCAACTTTAATTTCCTCTGCATTATAAACATAGCATCTGTAATAATAATAATAATAATAATAATAATAATAATAATAATAATAATAATAATAATAATAATAATAATAATAATAATAATAATAATAATGATAATGATAATAATGATGATAATGATAATGATAATAAATAATAATAATAATAATAATAATAATAATAATAATAATAATAATAATAATAATAATAATAATAATAATAAAATTTACAGCAGAAAAATCAACTGTAAATAAAACAAGATTTGGTTTAGCATGGTTTCCTTTATTAATCAAGTTTCACTATTACTTGAGCAAAAAAAAAAAAATAAAAAAAAAAAAAAAAAAAAAAAAAAAAAAAGGCGGATTTTTAAGAGTCTTGGCTATTTCAAGTGTCAATACTATGCGACAAACTTATAGATTTTAAGAATTTAATATTAAAATATTTCTTTAAAACAGAACCTGATTTACATAAAAGTATTCGGAAAAACTACTCTGTAGAAAAATCAGGACACATCACTGCAAATTTCTAAGTTGATATATAAATTAAATATAAATATAAAGCAAATTATAATTAACATTATAAATTTATTGCCTCTTGAAAAAAAAAAATCAAATTATTATTATCTCAATAAACAGCTTTTCAAATTTCATATTTAGCCAAAAGTTTCCAATAATAAATTTCATATTTAGCCAAAAGTTTCCAATTTAAAAGCTTAATTCCCCTTACAAGTAATTATAGGATCGGCGATTCTCTACCAGGCATAAAATAAATAGTGAATATAATATTTAAAAATAAATCCTAAAAACTTTGCTATTTTTTTACTTTATTTATTTTCTCTCTAACATTTCAAATTCTGAATTTTCATCTCCTTGCTTATTCTAAATAAGCTTTGTTAACATCGAAAGCATATTGCTACATTACTATTAGCACACTCTATAATAATAATAATAATAATAATAATAATAATAATAATAATAATAATAATAATAATAATAATAATAATAATAATAATAATAATAATAATAATATACGTACTTAAAAGGGCTTCCCGGGGCATGGTGATCACCTCGTTTAATATGAACATTATATTCTCCGACTAATAGTGGTTTAAAAGTAATTAACAAGTCATCATTTTCCTCTTCAATAGTTACAGGAATATTGCGCCTCCCAGGACCTATAATATATATATATATATATATATATATATATATATATATATATATATATATATATATATATATATATATATATATATATATATATATATATATATATATATATATATATATATATATATATATATATATATATATATATATATATATATAAGCAAGGATATATATAACTCAAGGGTTGTGAAAATTATAAAGGACAGCGTGTTGCAAACTTTAGCATCATAATTTATAAGGAATGGGCAGAGCAGTTTAGTTTGGTGTTTGAAAGCTGAGTAGAGAAGAGATAAGACTGTGTGGAGTATAAAAATGCAAGCCACAGAGAGTTCTCCTTTCAAAGAAAGAGAAATGCGAATAAGGAAAAAACAATGTCCATAACGGTAGAGTTAGCATCGATGAGTGATGTAACAGTTCCACTACAAGAAAATGATTATTGAGAATCAATGAGTGGGGGGAGTTGATGAAATGGAAAGCTGTAGACTCGGTGGCGGCGATAAGGTCCCCGTAGACCTCGCGATGAGGGAGAGCCCTCGACGGAGACCCTTGTGCGGTATAAAAAGATATTCTTGGAGATAAAACAAAAAGTTATATATATATATATATATATATATATATATATATATATATATATATATATATATATATATATATATATATATATATATATATATATATATATATATATATATATATATATATATATATATATATATATATAATTATATATAGGAAGCCCCATGCAAAATCTTGCTGGGGGGAAGGGGAACTGACGACCTTAGCGCCGTCTGTGTAGACGTGTAGACTACATCATTTGAAGAAAAGCTGTATTATTGCATTGAGACCGGCAAGGGTATGTGATACGTAATTCATACCAGGATGGACAACACTCCCAATACCAATATGCGAAGAAAGCAACTATGGAGATGTTAATAAATTCTGAAAACACCCCAGAGTAACCAACCTCTTAGAAGTTTGTTAAAGGAAAGAAACTGTCGTTGTTACATGAAATATACCGTTAAAAAATTATCAAGTACATTTATTGAAGACAGACAAACGTTTGAGAAGTTCCCAAAGATTTTATACTTATGTAGAAAACTGCATCGATTGACAAACAAAGGAGTTAATGTTTTGAGGTTATGAAAATACCTTGTTTTTACTGTCTCAATTGAAGACAAAGATATTTGCCATTACCACTGTGTAAGCTGTTTTTTATAATGAAATAAGTAACGTAAGGTGGAATCGCCTGCAAAAGAGTCGAATGGAAATCAAATAACATAAGAATCAGTAATGAACAACAGAAAGAGAATTGAGTTTATAGAACAAAACCCTGAGGAAGATAAACATTAGTGAATTTGAAGGGTGAAAGGTGGCCGAACACAATAGTTGTTATTGAGAGATCAGAAAGGCTCTGAGATAAGATTACAAAGAAAAATAAATCCAAAAGAAGAAAACTTTTGTATATATTCTTCTCTCGGTAAAAACTAATACCATTAGAGAAAATTTTGGATATCAATAACATAGGTAAGACACAACAGATGCTTTCGTTTTGTCTAACGCTAAAGCAAATAATTCACTGAAATGCAGAACGGAGGGAAAGGTATGAGAGAGAAGGGAAGAAGATTAATTAATAGAACTTTCTTTACAGAAAGCATACTGTCAATCTAAGTTATGATTAAAAGAATTAAGACCTGAAAAGGTTCTCAAGTTTGAATAAATTAGAAATCTTTGGGAAATGCAGAGGATAAATCAATGAAATTATAGTTACAGTGTTGAGAAGGAACTAATTTTTCGGTACAGGTTGAATGAGCGCAAGCTTAATGCAAGAAGGAAAGGTAGAAATTTTTGTGCAGTGACGAAACAGTTTACTAAGGCGATGTGAAAGTTAGCAAATCAAGTTTTGAGAACCATAGGAAGAACAGTTAAGACTCAATGCACTAAAAGAAAACACATTTTTAGACGTAAAAAAAGTAGAACAGAACTGGAATAATTTAGAGCCGAATTAGAAGAAAAAGTTTAAGCTCAGTTTTAGCAAAAGGTAAGACATCTGTGGTGTTATTGGAGAAAATAAGCTGAAATGGGAAAGAACCAAAGTAAGAGTATACATTACTATAAAAATAATAGAAAGGGCAGGAAAAAAATAGGAACTAATGATTATTTTATTTTCTTTGAAGTTTGTATTTACAATATATATATATATATATATATATATATATATATATATATATATATATATATATATATATATATATATATATATATATATATATATATATATATATATATATATATATATATATATATATATATATATATATATATATATATATATAGAGCCTAAATTACAATTTTAAGAATTAGAAAGTGAAGGGTAAGAAAACTGATAACATCTTCTTCTACCTAAGTCACTAATAAATATTACTTTCCCAATAATCTTATGAAGTAAGACTGTATAAAACATTTTCTATCTCAAGCCCGTATTCAGTGAATCTTTTTTCATATTTCTATAACATTATTACATCATCTATAAATTATTAAGGAATTTCTCTAAGAAAATAATTTTGGTACTTGTAGGTTTCACCGTCCAAAAGGCTGATCTTTTAGAAATTGTCCGAAAATAGTTTGATTTGTCCTATTTCAGAGAAATACATTAAAACTTCCGTTCAATTGAGTTTAAAAACATTCAAAAATGTGACTTCAGCTTAAAATATTTTTAAGAAATTTATTACAAGTAATGTAAATTCTGGAGACGCCTCAGAGTAACCAACCTCTTAGAAGTTTGCTGAAGGAGAGAAATTGTGATTGTTCCATGAAATATAAAGCTTAAAATAATAATAATAATAATAATAATAATAATAATAATAATAATAATAATAATAATAATAATAGTAGTAGTAGTAGTAGTAGTAATAATAATAATAATAATAATAATAATAATAATAATAACTATTATTATTATTTTCTGCTGTAGGAAGTGATGCATTGCCAGTGTAGTGATAGGATGAACTACACCATCCTTTACTCCGTTGCCCTGTGGTTCGTTCCTTTTCGCGTTTCATCTTCTGAGAGAGTCTTTATTGTAACCTCGTCTCATACTGAAGTGTCTATACTACAATTATCTTTCCATTCCATACCTTCACACGTTCCCACAAATTTACAAGCGCTTACTAATACATTACCTATTAAAATAGAAAATGGCGAAACACAAAACTGTCTCGGAAATGCTTGGAGAGGCAGCGACCAAAGAATGTCCCTCATCTACCCCTCACCCCATCATCACTTGGGAGTTGGTGACCTCCGATAACTGGGATAGTGTCGCCAAGAACTCGCGCTTGCCCCGGTGCACGGTTTTTTTCCATTAATTTCTGTAATATTCGCTGTCTTTGTACTAAATTCCCCTTTGTCGAACACCACTTATCTTCTTCTAAACCTCATCTCTTTTTTCTTAACCGAAACTCAGGTGCTTGGGTGCGTTGACAGCAAACCTTATTCTATTACCTCCTGCTGTCTCTATCTTCAATTTTCAGGAAAAGGCGGATGTTGCGTATATGTGCGTAACAATGTTGTTTGTTCTCGTGTCTCTAATTAGGAGTCTTCTGAATTCTCTATTTCATGTCTTAAGCTCTCTTGCAATTCTACTACTAAATTTAATTGTTCTGTCTATTTATCTCCTAATCCTACTGAATATAAAAAATTCTTCGACTATTTAAACTAGAAAATAAAACACATTCTTATTTCAATGTCACCACCGCCAATGGCTTTCATCTAGTTCTCATGATCCAGCAGGTGAGATCGCCAACCCCTTTTCTATTCAAAGCAACCTTGAACAGATAGTGAAACTCCGTACCCGTATCCCTGACCGTCTTGGTGATTATATCAACATACTTGATCTTTTCTGAACCTCTAATTATTCTTATACTGTTAAACTTTTTCCTCCTCTGGGTTCATCCGATCACCTTCTTATCTACGTTTCTTCAAGTCTTCCGCAAGAACGGCCCCCGCCTTCAGCGAGGAGACGTTTCTGGCACTTCGGTGCTGTTAACTGGTTTGACTTGAGGTTGTACTTCTGATTTCATATAAAAATTTACTGCTGTGTGAAGGGCCTTCAAAATATGCTCAACGCATAACCGAGGTGATTCTCTCTGGCATGGAGGCGTATATTCCCTATTCTTTCCCTTCAACTAAACCTAACAAACCTTGGTTTAACTTTACTTTTCTCGTGCTATTTGCTGCAGGGATGCTACCTTCAGGGATTACCATAGTCATCAAAACCCCAAAAACTCAACTTTATTTCATCCCGGAATTGGGCAAAATCTATTCTTCGTGACAACAAAAAGTTTTTCTCCGTAGTAAATGTAATAATCTTTCTAGTTCCTATTCCTCTCGCCCTTTCTGGCATTTTGCAAAAAAATGTCAACTCTAACTTTACATCTTCCTCTTTCCCTCCTTTATTATCTTCTGATGGCACAACTGCGGTTTTACCTCCTACTAAAACTAAACTCTTCGCTCAAACTTATGCCCCTAACTCTACCTTAGATGATTAAGGAGCTATTTCTCCTCTTTCAACCCCTTCAAATTCATTCATATTTAATTTTGTAATTTCTTATAAAGATGTCATTTCTGTTCTCTCTGAGCTTAACACTAAGAAGGAGTATGGTCCTGTGGTTCTCAAAACTTGCGCTTCTGAGCTTGCACTCTGCCTTAGTAAACTATTTCGTCTCTTGCTGGAAATATGCTCTCATTCAACCTTCACCTTTCATTGCTCCTTTCATTTTGAAAGACACTACACTCAATAGCAATAATCGACGCAAGAAAGGGTGGTCATGGAGCAACTGGGGTAAAGAAAACGTGGTCGTTTTCAATTACTCAAGAACTCAATTCCTCCATCTTTCTGCCTGGCACAACCTTCTAGACAACGATGACATCCTTATATTCATCTGTCATGAATATTCTCAGTGTTTCTTTTTTTCGTGATCTTTCTTGGAGGGATGACATTACTTCTCTTCCTAAACAGGCTTCTAAAAAGTTGGGTGTTCTGAGGCGCCTTCGTGATTTTTTACACCACACCAGTTGCTTGCTCTATATAGGAGTGTTGTTTGCCCCTATATGGTGTACGCCTCACACATCTGGGGTTGTTCCACACATACAGCTCTTCTCGTAAAGATTGAGTCTAGGGCTTTTCGTCTTATAAACTCTTTTGCTCTTACTAACTCTCCTCCAATCTCTTTCTGCCAGTAGAATTGTTGCGTCACTATCTCTAAATTATCGCTATTACAATGAACACTGCTCTTCTGAACTCTCACGTCAAATAACTCCTTTGAGAAGAATTCGTGAGACATGACTTTCTACACAGTCTCATCCTTTCTCTGTCCGACTCTCCGACCACAAACTTAACCGCTATGCTATCTGTTTTCCTACTTCCTTTGACTTGCACACTTTTAAACGCCGTGTATCGGGTTATGTCGGACAATAACGACCAGATTTCCCCAACTCTGGTGGAAACCTCTAATCCTCTGGCCTTTGCCCCATAGGATATATATATATATATATATATATATATATATATATATATATATATATATATATATATATATATATATATATATATATATATATATATATATATATATATATATATATATATATATATATATATATATATATATATATATATATAGATAAATAGTATGAGAGCATTTTATAATTAGTCTTTTCTTTGAAAATTTTTATTTATCTTGAGTTCTTTGAATGTATTTTTTAGAATCCATTTTAATAATATAAAATAAAAGTTTATTAAAGAAAGCAATAGAAAGTTAAAAGTTTCCAAAAAAAAAAAATGTGAACAATATGAAAACCAAAAGTATTATAAACTATTGACATAATTAACTCACCTGTAACAGTGATATTAACATCTTTCTTTTTAAGCTTTTCATTTGATGTTAAGACTATTTCTGCATATTCTCCAACACTGACAAGTCGAATAGAAGGCCCAGTAATGGTGATGTCTTTTGCAGAGAGATTAATAGATTTTTGGTTATTGAATTCATTATTTTCAGATATGCCTTCTGAACGATTTCGAAGTAAATCATTTACACTAGTGGTAGAGTTGTGGGTATAATCTAGAAATCATATATATATATATATATATATATATATATATATATATATATATATATATATATATATATATATATATATATATATATATATATATATATATATATATATATATATATATATATATATATATATAATAGTTGGCAGTAAACACTTAATTACGACGCCTATGAGCCAAAAATACTTGTTCTAAAATAGTAAAAACATAAAACAATAAAACAGGGCAACAAATGGTTAAAATCCAGAAGAATAAAAGGTTAAAAAGGAACGAGGCATTCGATCCCACACCCGAGGATCCTTATTCAAGGGAATCAGAAAAACAACAACAACAAAAAAAAAAAAAAAAAAAAGGAAGAATTTCGCAACTTCGAAGACTAGATTTTGATTGGTTTCAAATAATATTTTCTTAAATAATTTTTTATAATAATGTTCATATTTTAATAAATTATTAAAAGTATAATCTATTTTTATTCCACTAAGATTTCTGTTAAAATTATTTGTATTTTTAATAATACAAGATTTAAAACAATCTCTATTGTCACCATTGCAGCAAGAAACTAATAATTTTGCAGAGTTCAAATCAATTATGTGATCATTTTTCTCTCTATGTTTATGCAATGCAGAGTTACGGTCCCCACTTCTTAAACTATAGCTATGCTGATATATATATATATATATATATATATATATATATATATATATATATATATATATATATATATATATATATATATATATATATATATATATATATATATATATATATATATCTATTTATAAAAAATCATTCATTTCACCAAAATGTTTTTCGTCCCAATTCGTGCAGCTTATGCTATAAACACCCACGTTGTTTGTCCTATCATTTATACGAGGTTTTGATATAAGTTTTTCCTTTACAGTATTAGGAACCGATTGTATAAAAGAAGCTGTTTTTGAGAAAAGTTTTTTTGATTGGGAATTAATATTGAACGGAATAACAATTCTTTCTTTATATAATAGTTTTTCCTTTACATTATCATCTGTGAAAAAAATATTTTTCTTTCCTTTGTAAAAATCTTTCTTTATGACACTATCTGGGTAGTATAATGGCTTACTGCGAATAAATATAATGTGGTGATATTTTAATTAATAGCTTTTTGCTGATATATATATATATATATATATATATATATATATATATATATATATATATATATATATATATATATATATATATATATATATATATATATATAATATATATATATATATATATATATATATATATAGAGGTGGACCGGATAGTAATTTTTCACTATCCGCGGATGCGGATATATTCAATTGCGGATATCCGCAGATGCAGATGCGGATAGTTTAATTTTTTAAGTTTTTGCCATAGATTCTTGGAATTTTAAATATAATATCCAGAATCTTTGTTACCAGGATGTGAGACGGGGACCCAACTCTTGAACACCCCACCAACCTCTTTCCCCAACCTCCACACATTTGGAAAAAGGTTATATATATATATATATATATATATATATATATATATATATATATATATATATATATATATATATATATATATATATATATATATATATATATATATATATATATATATATATATATATATATATATATATATATATATATATATAGCCAGTAATTCAATATTACCTTCACACTTCACAGTTTCACATATTGCATTTGAAGTTAATAATTGGTAAGTTATTTTTTTGAAATAAAAGCTTTTGGAGCTCTTTCAGGTGAAAGTTTGGTTCGCTTTTCGTCGTAAATGAGGCCTGCTCCACTGAAAAGACGCTCACTAGCAACACTAGTTGAAGGACATGATAAATAAGTCCTTGCCAGCTCAGCAAGAAAAAAGGGAAACTTTTGCAATTATCTCTCCACCAAACCAGTTGGTCTTTATCTGCCTCCAAACGTGGGAGTTTCAGATAATTTTGAATAATCTATATTGTATCCTTTGACACTTCTGACTGTGATTCTTCATCTCTGCTGGAAGCTAGAAGATCTTTCATTGATTTAGCAATGCTTAAGCTAACAGATTTTGTTTCTTTTGTATCTGAGAGCTTTTGCTTTTTCTTGAAAAAGGCGTTATTTTAGCTGTTTCTATCATCTCATCGCATAAGAATCCTAATTTGATTTTAACATTCTGAGAAACAAGTGGTTTAAAAAATTTTGTTTTGTACCTGGGATCTAAAAAGGTTGCAATTGTATAAGCATCATCATTTTCCAGGTTTTCAAATCTGTCGTTCATCTCCTTCATTAATGTTTCAGTCATCCTTAAAACTCCCTTAGACTTAATAACATTTGTTAACACAACTTTCAATGTTGAAACAAGTGGTATCACATCTGACAAACATGATTCAGCTGAACTTATAGCCTTTGTTAATTCTTCAAAAGGTTTAAGGATATTAATACAATTATTTAAAATGTCATTTTCGTCAGCTGTTAGAAGCTATATTTTTGTGCTGCTTGAAGCATAAAGGCAAATGGCCTCATTAATTTCGCTCATCCTCTCAAGCATATGCAAACTACTATTCCAGCGTGTTTGAATATCTTGCATGACAGAAAGTGGACGAACATTTAATCTTGTTTGTATTTTCTTCAGCTCATTTTGGGCTACAACGGTGTGATTGAAATGCGTAGCAATTAACCTACATTTGGTTATTAAATCGGATACACATTTTTGACTCATAATGGAATTTTTAACTACTATCTGAGTTTGGTGTGCAAAGCAATCTACATTTTTCACTCTTTTATTTTTTTTACTATCCGCAAATGCGGATGCGGTTGCGGATATCCAATTGCGGATATCCGCGGATGCGGATATTGGAAAAATGATGCGGATATCCGCAGTTGCGGATGCGAATATCCGGTCCACCTCTAATATATATATATATATATATATATATATATATATATATATATATATATATATATATATATATATATATATATATATATATATATATATATATATATATATATATATATATATATATATATATATATATATATATATATATATATATATATATATATATATATATACGAAAGCATCTCGTATCTTCTAATCGCCAAGATAGCTTTCATAGGCTCTATTGGTAATCTTTCTCTTAGCTGTGATTCTTGATCCTCTTATCTTCTACAGTAAGGTTAAAAAAATTTTGTTGTGGCGATAGACATATTGAAGGCCTTCAATTGAGTCTGGAACAATGATTTTATCTCTAACTTCTCTCTTTTATTGTCTATCCCTCTCTCTGTAACCTCTTAGATTTAACCTTAAGCCATTCAATGCTAGGCCATTGATAATCCTTTAAATCTATTAACACTGGTGTTATTTGAGGTTCTGTCCTACCCAGGATTCTTTTTGTACTTCAATTGATCAACTTCTCTTTATTATTTCATTACATATCATCTTCTCTGCCAACTACTCAGCTTTCATTATTTCTTTCATTTTGTAGGATGTCCCTTCCAACAAGTTATTTTTGCCTTGGAGCTGCTACCAACTGATCTTTCTCGTATTTCTATTTGAGGTATTTAAACACGGCTGCTTTTAATGTTCCTATTACTGAGTTCCTTCATTTATCTTCTCAACATAATTTCCAACACAATATAACAACTTCTTCTAAAACTTTCAACTAAAACTTTCGTCAGATGTAAATATTCCGGGTGTTTCTTTTCCTCGTGATCTTTCTTGGAAGGATTACATTATTTCTCTTTTTAAACTTGTAAGAGGTTTAAATTTCAAATCGGTTTGGTGCTCTGAACAGCCTTCAGAATTTCTTCATGCCATATCAGTTGATTTCTCTTTATAGGGGTGTTGTTCGCCTCTATATGGAGTATATACTTCTCACATATGGGGTTGTTCCAGTGATACAGCTTTCCTTGAAAAGATGGATTCTAGGGCTTTTTCTTACCAAGGGCAGACGAAGGTTTGACTTGCGTGTTTTCGAAGATGTTATAGTTCAGCGGAAGGTTGTGTCGAATAGAGTGATGGAGGAGCTGAGTTTTTGAGGCAATGAATAGGACCATGTTTTCTTTGTACCAAATTGAAATACAAGAAAGATCAGAGGCTAGTTGATGTAAGGCCACCATTCTAGCAGCATATATATATATATATATATATATATATATATATATATATATATATATATATATATATATATATATATATATATATATATATATATATATATATATATATATATATATATATATATATATATATATATATATATACTTTCAATAAAACCAGATTTACTAAGTGTAAAAACAAACCTATGTTTCTCAAGGTGAAATTAAAATGGCTGCACAGTAAAATATTTGTTACAAAAAATGATAATTTCCTTTGAATAAAAATAAAATTTATTGCATGATACATAAACGCCTACCTCCCCCTAGTAATTTAAATTTTAATTTTATTGCGAATGTTGAGGTGAAATTTTTTTTTTTATTAAATCACCTCATTAAATTAATTAACCGAAGTGTTATTTTGGAAGTTAGATTTACCTCTTTTCTCAAAGCGAGACTTCTCCCAGGAATCTATAAAAGAGCTATTTATTTTGCCCTGCGAAGACTCTTCTTTAGGAGAGGAAAGGCGATCTGAAAGTACAAAGTAAAATAATTGTAAATACCTTACATAAAGTGAATTACTGTGAGGTAAAGTTGCTTAATAGGATTTTAAATCTTATTTATAAACATTACTCTCAAAAATAAAAGTAAACAGTTTACTGATACTTAATATCAATTACTAAAATAAATAACCATCAATTTAAAACTACACAAAAATATTCGTATAAATAGATAATTATTCTTATTAATAGAATGAAATAAAAACAAATATTATATCATATTATATATATATATATATATATATATATATATATATATATATATATATATATATATATATATATATATATATATATATATATATATATATATATATATATATATATATATATATATATATATATATATATTTCCCCAGTTATACTTGATATAATATAATAAATTATATATAATGAAATAAAATAAAATAGAAATTTTTATGCAGTAATTTGAAATGTTATTATATGAAAGTACATAAATATTTATGCTGAAAAGGTTACTTCTAATCGATGGAATATATGTATTAATATATAACAATTATAGATGGCGGTGCTAATTTCCCTGTAAAGCCTCCGACCTTCCAAATTTCAATGAGAACATTATAAAGCACATATACTTATCATATCCTCGGCGGCACAAATAGATAATTTAATTACAAAATAAAGAAGAATTTTTCACTGTTACCTTCACTTTCATTTTCTTCTCTTTATTCATGTTATTTAGCTCTCGAAATTTTTTATTTTCCTGTTTCGTGGTTTCTTTCAATTCAATTAACCAAATTTATATATAATAATTCCTGTACCCTTTCCTTAAATAAACCAATGATTTACCATTTTTTAACAATGAGCCAATTTGCAATTAAATGTATCAGGATATTCTTATTTCACGTATGACGTTTATTTAGAATCATGTAACAAAGTTTTTGAGTGTCTAAAGAATAATTACAAATGATGGAAAAATAAACGTAGAAGAGAAATGCCTGTAGAAGACATATCGCAAATAATCAGCTTGGAGTTGTTGATGTTTCCTCAAAAAAAAAACTTTTTCTAATAGGGTGCCATAAACTGCTTAATCGAATACCATCCACTATAGAACCTATAAAAAGGAAAACAAAGTCGACGTCATGTCGTATGGAAGATTCAATGTTTCTTTTTGAAATACCTTTAGATTATATTGCCCAAAACAAAAGTAGAGATGAAGACAGATAATAAAAATAAATAGTTATTGGGTTAAGATTAGATGAACTAAAAAAAGTTGAATATCTTAAGTAACAAAATGAAATCTTCGGAAACATTATTTCGTGTAAAGAAACCGTTACCTACGAAGTATGACGTGATAAAAGAGCTAAACAAATCGTAAAGTAATTGAAACATTGGATATGTCAAGGTACGGTCCCACAATATAATTTTCTCCGTATTTTTTAATGTTTTATTGCTATTTATTCTCGAAAGGATAAATTTTTACTGAAAACAAGCGAGAAAGAAAATTTAAATCATTGGTGTCAAACACACATGGGGTCCTCAGAGATTGATGTGTCGATTGTGTAATTTAAGATTAAACTCTAAGGTGTTGGGAATGCAAGAGCTATAAGAAGGATAGCGGGAATCAGAAAGGCAACCCCTCTTCGGAATTGGTTGTAAGTTAATGTACTGACATTTAGCCACAGAGATAAGACCTGTCTCCAACTTGGGAACATGGAAATGAAATTTTTTAAAAAAATTTCCTTTTAAAATAATAAAATATAAACATAACACATAAAAAATATTAAGGTACAAAACAATCATGCACTTCACACAAGACTTTCAAAAACACTATAATGAAATTACTAGACTTTTAAGTATTTAAATCTACAAAATCATTAATTTCTTTTTAATTCCTACAAATATAAATAAATAAAAACACCTCAGAATAATTTTAAATATACAAAAATATTTCAACCTAAAATCTCATTTAAAAGGTAGATATTTTTCTAGTTTTTCAATTTCAAAGTCATTATCTTTGTGAAAATATACATAATAATAATAATAATAATAATAATAATAATAATAATAATAATAATAATAATTACTAAATTTACCTTCTCTGCTTTCTCTATAAGAAGAAAAATATGAAGTCGGCCCGCTTGATGTTATGTGATTTGAAGGCATTCCTCTCTCCTTATCCGATGAAAAATAGTAATTTTTACGAAGGGAAGATGAAGAAGAAGAAATACTTAATGGAGTAATATCTGGTTCTATATAATAAGGAGAATGAGGGGGTGATAACTGTCGCGATGATAAAGGGGTTGGAGATGAAGGCCGAGGAGACAAGGGACGTCGAGGTGAAAAAGTTCTTGGTGATTGAACTGGAGATGATGAAACCAAACGTTCTTCACTTTTATAAATTTTAGTTTTAGTTTTGATTGTTGAAGTATCAAAGTTTGATATATCCTCTTCAAACCGCGAGTATTCTGTATATATATATATATATATATATATATATATATATATATATATATATATATATATATATATATATATATATATATATATATATATATATATATATATATATATATATATATATATATATATCTTACACAGGCTTCCTGAAACTGTCTATCTATTCACATTGAGGGAACATACTATGGCTTCCCGCTTTCCTCTATCTAAACTCAGTACATACTACAGGCATAATACTCAACATACATACTTCAATCACTTCTACTCATGAGTCTTAAACACAGTTTTTATTTTTAAAATCCTTTTAAACTCCTCTCCCCATTATCACCACCTCATGACTACAACCAATTTCAAACCGGCGGTCTATAAAGGTAGGGATAGTCTCTTACCAAAAATAATGACATTCTCAAATACAAAATCTGTTTTCTTTAAATATATATTCATAACCAAATCTCACAACTCTTTATTCTTACTAATTTGTGTATTTTCTATTTCGATCCAAAGGTGGTAAGTAATCTTATATATGCTACGAGGATTCTTGTTCCTCCTTTTTTCATTCAGAATATTCAGGATATTGCACTTTGTGTTTCAGTTCTCTTGTCTAGAAACATCTATACACCTATATTCCATCGTTCCATTTATTAATCTCCTAATTTATTAACTATTCTATAATCTTCGAGAACCTGAAATTTAAAGAACCTAAAATCTCAATTCTTCTTTCTATGAAATACACATTTTAGGAGATCTTATTATTTATAAACACCAACGGCTTTCCTCTAATCTTACTAGAAGACAAAGCTCTCTCTCTCTCTCTCTCTCTCTCTCTCTCTCTCTCTCTCTCTCTCTCTCTCTCTCTCTCTCTCTCTCTCTCTCTCTCTCTCTCTCTCTCTCTCTCTCTCTCTCTCTCTCTCTCTCTCTCTCTCTCTCTCTCTCTCTCTCTCTCTCTCTCTCTCTCTCTCTCTCTCTCTCTCTCTCTCTCTCTCTCTCTCTCTCTCTCTCTCTCTCTCTCTCTCTCTCTCTCTCTCTCTCTCTCTCTCTCTCTCTCTCTCTCTCTCTCTCTCTCTCTCTCTCTCTCTCTCTCTCTCTCTCTCTCTCTCTCTCTCTCTCTCTCTCTCTCTCTCTCTAAGTGCATTAGGTAGTTACTGAAGCTGTTTACATGTATTAATGGTCACCTTGGATATATATATATATATATATATATATATATATATATATATATATATATATATATATATATATATATATATATATATATATATATATATATATATATATATATATATATATATATATATATCAATGATCGTACGGGATCGAAAATTATTCGGGATCTAGACGACTTTTTTCGAAATCAGGATTGGGATAGCGATTTTTTTCGGAATTTACTGCTGAACTCGGCTATTCATGTCCTGTGTCTTTGTGTTTGTTTTTGAACTCCCTGTGCTTCTTGAGGCCTAAGAAAGTGCTATAGCCCACTGCGCGAATATTATAAATTAGCCAGATGAGCATCTCTGTTTTCTGTGGCAGCAATCGAGAGTGCGTGTCAGTAATCACGCGTTTACCAACTTTGAATTGTCGTTCAGATGAAAAGCTACTCAGTTGGTAACTGAATATTGTCAGCCCTGTATACTTCGAGTCCCTTTTTTGCAACTTCTTTAGTTGCAATGTTGCCTACGACTTATTTATTGGTGTGTTATAAATTAATATATATATATATATATATATATATATATATATATATATATATATATATATATATATATATATATATATATATATATATATATATATATATATAATATATATATATATATATATTATATATATATCGTCTATTACATTGAAGGGCAGAAGGCTAATTAGAAGAACGCAAATAATTTACTATTTGAAGTTTGAATAAATTAAAATAAAGTATAATCTAAACTTACATTATTCACTCCTACTGATTAAAAATAACAAAAAAAATAATTAATTAGAAATTTTGAAACAGTTGAAGTGTAGAACAGAACGACCATTAAACATTACAACTATAGAAATTGATAAACTGGCACTGATTTTTCATTCTGTAAAACCCTTCATTGAAATTTTATGACTATTCTGCAAAATATTTTACCCAAATTACAAAACCCTTTTGATATAAATCAATCGGAATATCGGGATCAGAGTATTGGGATTTTTCGGAATTCCGATCTTTCGGGAATAAAATTTTCACATCGGGATCGGAATTTCAAAATCGGGATCCGGGATCCGGGATCATGTACGATCACTGATATATATATATATATATATATATATATATATATATATATATATATATATATATATATATATATATATATATATATATATATATATATATATATATATATATATATATATATATATATATATATATATATATATATATATAATAAAATCAATACATGAAATTAACTAATATTTCAACAAAATATTCTGCAAGAAAAGTAGAAGTTAAAAAGAAAAACAAAGCAAGTACCAAACTAACCTTCCTTTTTTTCCTGGCTCGTCGAACCATTTTCAGATACCTTGTAATTTTTGATGATTTTTCTCTCTTATTGCGTCCATTTGAAATGATGAAGGGTCACAATAAAAGCATGAACGGAAGCAAGTAGAATTTTGGTATAAAAAGGGATTAAATACGAACAGGGCGTCAGGAAGGAATCGAGTATTTTTAAGTTAGTTTTGCGAAGAAGATTATAAGGAAAATGTTTGCGCGTTTGTGTGGTTCAGGAAAACGGAAAAAGAAAAAAAAAAGACAAATTAATATAAGCGTACAATGGTAGAATTATTATTATTATTATTATTATTATTATTATTATTATTATTATTATTATTATTATTATTATTATTATTATTATTATTATTATTATTATTATTATAAAATTAAATGAAAAGAATATACATATATATCAATATAATGTCATGGCTGAATAGTCAGTCAAAGAATATGTTAGTCAAGTTAAGTCTTGGCTATATAAAATATACACCAGTGGCAATAAAAAGTGTATATCAATAAGAAGCAAAGAAATATTACAAGCTACCTAGCGTTATATATATATATATATATATATATATATATATATATATATATATATATATATATATATATATATATATATATATATATATATATATATATATATATATATATATATATATATATATATATATATTATATTTTTAAATGTATTGTGCTTATTTCCTATATCTAGCTGTTTCTACTACCTATTATTATTATTATTATTATTATTATTATTATTATTATTATTATTATTATTATTATTATTATTATTATTATTATTATTACTATTATTATTATTTGGCAGAAAAGAAACACTTAGTATGTAGAAGGTAATATTTTCATGTTTGTCAAGCTACTATAGTAGAAAGATGACCCTGAAATATCACAAATGAGATTTGATAAATCAGTATATAATATAACATTAATAATTACATCGTTTAAAATAATTATTATTTTTATCATTATTATTATTAATTATTATTATTATTATTATTATTATTATTATTATTATTATTATTATTATTATTATTATTAATTATGTAATACTGTATTTATGTTAAAATGACAAATCAATATCGTAAGTGGAATTAATGAAATTGTTTCGTACAATAAACGAAGTGAATTCTCCATCTATGATTTTGTCAATAACAACCTTAAACAGTTAATGCAGTTCTCTTCGCAAATAATGGCTCGTTTTGGAGATAAACACAACATATTTTATATCTTCTTAACTTAAATCCCTAATTTATTGGTGTTATATTTGGAGATAAACACAACATACTTTATATTTTCTTAACTTAAATCCCAATGACTACAATACTCTCTCCTTCCTTGGTTTCTTCCAATTATCTGATGCTGGTAACTGATCAATCTTCTTTGATTTCCATCGGAATAATCACTGCTCTAATGAGGGAGAAAGGTTCTATAGAAGTGCCTCAAGAAGATCTTCTTCAGCATTAAAGCGAATGTTTATTAAATTCTGATTTAACTGTGGCTGTTCCGTTGCAATCAGTCACTGACGAGCTATCAGTCACTATATATTAATATTACACGTATTTACACATTTGAATAAAGAATAAAAAAAAAAGAGTTAATTCTTCCTTATTATAGAATTGTTAAAATATACTTTTTCAATTTCCTTCGTCATCGTCAAAAAATTCTTAATCTTCCCATCACCACTTTCAACTATCTACCTTAAGGGTCTGCTATTCTAATTTTTTTTCTTAAGAGAATTAAATCGATCCTTAACCGGAAGATTTAAAATCATGTTATTTATGCTAAAATCATAATCTGATTGCCAATGTAGTTTCATAAGTGTTTTTCGATCATTTCCCTCTGACTCTTGCTTCTGAGGCTTCTTGGATTTTATATTATAATGGGCATATCGAAAACCTTCAACAGAATCCAGGAAAAAAGTTCTGATTCCGAAATTTAACCTGTTTTTCTACATTTGCTATGAAACTTTACTCATCATTTAATTTATGGTGACTATAATGTTTAAAAGTACCATTTTTATTCTTTTAAATCTATCATTAGAATATTTATAAAGGATTATGTTAATATTGCCAAGTATCTAACCTCTTTCTTCTATTAATCAGTGCTTATCTCATCCGTTATCAATTATCCACACATATCTATTACTCCATTTGGAATTGTCCATCGTTTATAGAAAAAAATCAACAAAACCTAGATAGATTACCTTGAAGCAAATATGCTAATATCGTCGTTCGTACAAGCTTCCAATACTTCATTTCTGTTCGTCACTCATAAACACCTCTTTTACTGTTAAACTCCACTCCTCATTAATTAACTCTTAAATGGGGTATAAAAAAATATATGGTTTGTTTTCTATTTCTCAAAATTTAAATTCCTTGATCTATGTACTTGACATTATCTTTCACATAATATCGGCATCTTCGAAAATACGTACCTCAAATCTACCTTTGTTCTAAATATTCTTATTATAAACTTCTTGGGAAAAATCCCATATACAACCCAACTCTTTTTACCAAAAATTAGACAGATATATTAAATGCATTTTATTGGTAAAACTTGAAACATATCTTTCTTAATTTTCTTCACTATACTTGACTTGGATATTTTCCAGCACATAGTGTCTGCTTATGTTCGTCTCTGCTCTTGAGATTGTTTTCATATTTTGATCTTTTTCTCATGGACGTTGTGTGGGACCTGGGCCTTTTCAACTAGAACATATATATTTGTGAATATACGAGCCTTTATTTTGATAATTATTTTTTTTTTTTTTACTCCTTCTCTCTTGAGGTTGTATGGGCCTGGCCCTTTTTAACCGGAGCATATATATATATATATATATATATATATATATATATATATATATATATATATATATATATATATATATATATATATATATATATATATATATATATATATATATATATATATATATATATAATATAATATAAAAAAAAAAAAAAAAAAAAAAAAAAAAAAAAAATAATTTTAAAAAAAAAATCATTTCTAAATCTGATTGATTTTAAGTCTCATAATTTCCCTTCTATATTAATATTGATTCCCCGTTTAAATATATAAAGTTCCCTTGCATCTAAATCAAAGACAATCTATACATTGTTGATCATTTCTGAAAACCTCGTTACGTCTACTAAAGTCAAATTTTTTAAAAAATTTTATTACGTATTTGAAAATAAAGACCACGACGTATTAGTCAGCAAGTGCATTTCATGTCCTTGATATCTGACAATAATCATCTATACCTTCTGTTGTTTTAGGGCCTGTTTGAGAAGCCAAAAGTACTTTAGAAGGAGCTGATAAGTGAGGCACAGGAGTCATTCGGATTCAGTGGGGGAGACATCTGTCTAAAGGGACTTGATCTTGGGGACTTCCATCTGTCTGAGAGGGCTTGATCGAGGAGATTCCATTGGAGATCTTCCTAGTGGGGATCTAGTTGACCGAAAATCATCAGATCTGTAATTGAAATATAAACGTCCTACATATTACATGAAAACTATTAATGCTTATTATTATTTCTATTTCTCTAAACGGTAATATAGCAAAAAATAGCAATTAATAATGATTTCCCATTATTAAAAGAAGTGTGAACAAAGCAAACTTACAAGATGTTGTTTGAGAATGAATTGTATTTAGAAGAATATTTATCGTGCGTTGTAGTAGTTGTCGAATCGAGAGTGGAATATTTTTTTGGCGAATTCAATGCCGTGTTGATAACAGTTGACGCAGATGAATTCATTGTCGAATCTAAAGTAGAGTTAAAGCTTGAATTCTGAGTAGCTTCGGTATTAAAGCTTCGATTTATATTAGATACAGAATTTCGTTTCAAACTTGACGTATGTTTGTCCGAAAGTGGAATGTCAAAAGTAGTTCGCTGACTAGGAAAATCAAAGGTTAAAGTTTTTGTGGGTTCACGGAACTTTTCCAAAGTTTTGCTGTAGTCTCTTGAAAGAATACTATTCTCAGAACTGCGATTCAGTATGTTATCTGAGCTTCTATTCAAAGTTGAGCTTTTGGTTTTGGATAAAGAGGAAAAGTAATTTCGTGATGATGACGTATTTATTTCATCTAGAGTAGATTCATAACTTTTGTTCAAAGTTTTATTTTTATTTCGCAATGATGACTCATTTATATCATCTAAAGTAGATTCATAACTTTTGTTCAAAGTTTTATTTTTATTTCGTGATGTTGATGTGTTTATTTCATCTAGAGTAGATTCATAACTTTTGTTCAAAGTTTTATTTTTATCCCAATCATACATAGAGGAATCATAGGTCTTATTAAATGTATTATGATTGTTTTGAAGTGGCGAATCTACAACTGATGTATATTCTTTAACGATAGGAGATGCATCCTGCAAAATAATAATAATAATAATAATAATAATAATAATAATAATAATAATAATAATAATAAATAATAATATAAAATAAAAAAAAAAAAAAAAAAAAAAAAAAAAAAAAAAATTGAAAAACGAACAAAAAATTTAACAAAAAAAAAAAACTTTTATTAGTTGGCTAAAGTTCTTTAATATTTGTCACATCACTTCATATATTAAGCTAAATATCAACACATGGAAAGAAAAAAACGTTCAAGTGAAGCATAAAGAAGTTCGATATTCATGTTAGGTTTGCTGAAAATAAAAGTTTATGGTATTTGGCATAAGATATAAGTCAGATATGATATCAGTATAATATATAATATCAAAGTGCAAACTAAAAAAAGTCTATACTAAGATAAGACAGTAGTTTTAAAACTAAAAAAATAATAATATCTTTAATAGAATTTTAAAACTACAAAATAACCCGTGGAGGTGCATCTCAAAAATAATCTACCCCATTCATCCCTGCAATCCCTGCTTGGGAGTTTTCAGCAACGACATCTCCACTAGAGAGACTTGTTTTGATTTACGAGCTTTTTTTCCCTAATTTATGTCACAATCGAAATTCTTACTTTAATTTTCTTTCTTAAACACCACCTCATTTATATTTAAAAACTTAAAATGATGATGTAAATACTAAACTCTCAGAGTTTAATACTAATAATATGCATGGTCCTGGCGGTATTTCTCCTGAGAGTCTCAAAACTTTTGCCTCCGAGTTTGCACCCTGAATTGGTAAACTTTCTCGTTTATTTGTTTATCAACTTTGACTTTTCTCCCCACTGAAAGCCTGAGCTCATTAATCTATGCCGAAGGGAAGGGAATCTCTCTAAATCTTCTATTGTGGTTTTGTATTAATCCCTGTTATTTTCTGAAATTTCGAACCTATCCTAAATAAGAAGCTTTGGAAATATCTTAATTCTTATAGTCTTATGTTAGATCGCAAGAGTAGTTTTACTAAGGAACGCCCAACTCATTGTCTTCTTCCCATTCACTATAACCGTTGGAATTTCAGTGATTCTGTTGCTCTGGCGCCGGGTGTATCGAAAGATTTCGATAGGGTCAATTACAAAGCTTTGATTCCTAAACCTCCGTGTTTCGGTATTCT
>SEYY01005693.1:42500-57500 GCA_009176605.1 Armadillidium nasatum
TATATATATATATATATATATATATATATATATATATATATATATATATATATATATATATATATATATATATATTATATTTTTAATCATCATTTAACAATCCTATGAAACATATCGTGTTTGGAGTAATAACTTTATCTATTAAATAAGCTACAATTGTTCTGAATTCATATTTCGATATTTCATTCGTTTATTCGTTTCCGATAGCGTGAAGTTGTACGGAAACATAATACATTATATTCTATATCGTACAGTATTACATAATGTCACATGTTGGTGATCCTGGAGTGACCATATATATATATATATATATATATATATATATATATATATATATATATATATATATATATATATATATATATATATATATATATATATATATATATATATATATATATATATATATATATATATATATATATATATATATATATATATATATATATATATATATATATATATATATATATATATTATATATATATATATATATATATATATAATATATATATATAATCTAAATCCTAATACTACTAGTACTACAAAAAATTCAAATAACAATAATCAGAAAATGACATTCCCTGTGACATTAAGGACTCCTCCCCATCAGGCGTTTGCAGGGAGACGCCTTTTTTTTGAAGGAGAAAGACTTTTATTAAATATTCAAGAAATAAAGAAGAAAAAACCTGAAGGTGCAATTAGTATTAAAATGACTGTCAATTGCTTTGATTTATTGTCGTTAAAGAGGAAAAAGAAAAAGAAATGTCACTAAACGATTGCAAAAAAAATTTTTAAAAAAATAAAAAAAAAAATAACAAAAAAAATATAAAATTAAAATCTTAATCTTACAATTAAAATAATTTGACGAAGAAAGATGACATAACAATAATTAAAGTGAACACACATTTGCTTTGCACATTACAGACACAATTAGGAAATTTCTCGCTAATTTATGATGCATTAATAATAATAATAATAATAATAATAATAATAATAATAATAATAATAATAATAATAATAATTAATAATAATAATCGTTTATAAGGCTTTAAATATATGTTGTTTCATATTATACTCACAGTGAAATTTTTTATATTTTTCTCCGGCATCATTTTCCTGACCCAATCCAAAGTGGCTTTGTAGCCCGGCCCTCCTTCCTTCATGAAATAGGACAAATACGTCATTCCGGACAAATCGTCCAAGTAAGGAGAAGCCAAATATTCGGGTTCCAAAACCATTGGGATATTGAATTCTCGACTAGCAATATCCATGGCTTTGCGACAGTTATCAACACTGTAATAATAATAATAATAATAATAATAATAATAATAATAATAATAATAATAATAATAATAATAATAATAATAATAATAATAATAATAAGAATAATAATAATAATAATAATAATAATAATAATAATAATAATAATAATAATAATAATAATAATAATAATAATAATAATAATATAATAATAATAATAATAATAATAATAATAATAATAATAATAATAATAATAATAATAATAATAATAATAATAATAATAATAATAATAATAGGAGATGAATTTCACATGAAAATTTATTACATTAGTAGTTTTTTCGGCTTTTTTTTAATAACTCACGCATTAGAAGAGTCCAAATTCTTCCAATTTCTGAAGAGACCTGGACGACAATAATCAACAAGAGCACCAAGATTAACACCGCTGTTCCAGTCCGATGTGAAATTTGTAACGTTGCATTCTGGCAGGACTGCCTATATATATATATATATATATATATATATATATATATATATATATATATATATATATATATATATATATATATATATATATATATATATATATATATATATATATATATATATATATATATATATATATATATATATATATATATATATATATATATATATATATATATATATATATATATATATTATATATATATTATTAATTTCGCGCTCATCCCCATATTCTTCTGCACGGAGTAGAATAAATAAAAATTACTACAGACAACTCATTCTTTTGGAAAAATTAAAATAATAATTTAAGATGGCATTCACAATTGTGGCTTTGGAGAAGCTTAGAGGGACGGCTTCCAAAAACATCCCCGCACCCATCTAATCTCCCATCACCACTTGGGATTTGGTGGCCTCCAGATGTAGGGTTGGTGCCACTAAGACTTTGAGGCAGACTTGCTCTATCTAGTGCACGGTCTTTTTTCTTCATTAATTTCTGCAAAATTCGCGGTCTTCAATCCAATTTCCACTTTGTTGAAAATCACATCTCTTCTTCTAGACCTCACCATTTATTCTTGACCAAAACCCAGGTGTTTAAACGTTCTGATAGCAAGCTGTTTCTGTTTCCTCTTATTGTCTTTATCCTCAATTTTCGAACAAGACTCGTGTTGTTTATATGTGAATGTGCCTTCAAATTCTCCATCTAAAACGACCGTGAGCAGTTGGTGAAGCTTCCTATTCATATCCCTGATCGCTTTGGAGATGAACCCAACAGTCTAGACGTTTTTTTTAACTTCTAATCCTTCTCCATATAATGTCAAACTCTATCCACTTCTGGGTTCTTCCGATCACCTGCAACCTCTTCCATTTTTTCAAGTCTTCCGCAAGAAAGATACCCGTCTATTACGAGAAAACGTGTGTGGCATTTCAGTGCGCAAGCCGGTTAGACTTGCGGTCGTACTTCTTTGATATCCAGTGATATGATTAATTATCACCAAAAAAATCATTTACTAGTACAAAATGCATTAATTTTTCTGGTTCCTCTTCCTAACACTCTTTCTGGTATTTTGCAAAAAATATCAACCCAAACGTTGCTTCTTCTGCTTTCCCTCCTCTAGTATCTTCTTACGGCACAACTGTCGTTTTACCTCTAAAAAAGCTGAACTCTTCGCTCAAACTTTTGCATCTAATTAAACTTTAGATGATTTCGAAGCAATACCTCCTCCTTCAATCTTCTCTCAGCTCATTTATGCCTAAAATTGTAATTCTTCTCTCTCCAAGCTTAACACTAAGAAGGAGTACGGTCCTTGTACCCTACCATGGTAAGCTATTTCGTCTATGTCATGGACATGGAGGTGGAAGTAACTGTGAGAAAATCCATTCTTATTCAGCCTGTGCCGAAAAAAGGGGAACCACTCTCAACCCTCCAAATACCGTCCCATTTCTTCACCCTCGATTCTTTCTAAAGTTTTCGAACTTATCCTTAACAATAAAATTTGGAAACATATCAATTCTTCTAATCTTATCTCTGATTGCCAGTATGACTTACGTAAAAAACGCTCTACTGGTCATCCTCTTTCCCTTCTCCCTGACTCTTGGTCCTTCGCTCTTTGATATTTCGGTAAATATTTTGCTCTCGCGCTAGACATATCGAAAGCCTTCGATTGAGTGTGGCACAAAGCTTTGATTTACAAACTTCTCTTTTTCGGAATCTATAATTTCTGATTTTCTTTTCGGTCGTTCTAAAGAGCTTGTTGTATACGGCCAATGTTCTTCCTTTAAATCTATTAATAGTGGTGTTACTCAGTGATCTGGGCTATTTCCAACTCTTTTTTTTTTTTTTTTTTTTTTTTTTTTTTTTTTTTTTTTTTTTTTTTTTTTATTAATGATCTTCTTTCAATTATTTTATCACCTATCCACTTATATGCTAATGACTCCACCCTTTATTACTCCTTTCATTTTGAAAGACGCCCATCTCAACAGCAGTTACTCGATGCAAGAAGGGTAGTCTTGAAGCAAATAACCTCTGATCTTCCTCGCATTTCAAAGTGGGGCAGAGAAAACATGTTTTCAATGCCTAACTCAATTTCTCCAACTCTCTATTCGACACAACCTTCACCACAACTATGACATCTTCGAATACACACAAATCAAATCTTCATCTGTGAAGAAAGACTTAGAAAAATATTCTCGGTGTTTCTTTTTCTCGTGATCTTTCTAAGAAGGAACACATTACTTCACTTACTAAACAAATTTCAAAGAGGTTGGATTTTCTGAGGAGGCTTCATAATTTTTTCACACCACCCTTGTTGCTTACTCTTTTATAAGGGTGCTGTGCTAATCTGTATGGAATATCCTCACACATCTTGGGTGGTTTACTTATACAGCTCTCCTTGAAAAGGTGGAGTCTAGTTCTTTTCGTCTTAACAACTCTCCTTTTTATATTAATTATCTTCAGTCTCTTTCTGACTGTCGAATTGCTGCGTCATTCTCTCTATACTATCTCAAGTACAATGGACACTGCTCTTCTGAACTCTCTCGTCGAATACTTCCTACACTTAGAAAGGCTCGAGCTAGACCCCTATCTACACAGATTTATCGTTTCTCTGTCCAACTCTCTGACCCTAAATTTAACCGCTATGCTCAATTTTACATGCACTTAACTGGTAAAACCTGGAATACACTCCCTTTATCTATTTTCAAACTTCCTTTGACTGGCCTTTATCCAGCAAATTTTATATATATTATATATATATATATATATATATATATATATATATATATATATATATATATATATATATATATATATATATATATATATATATATATATATATATATTCGTTCTTCTGAAACGCAACTTTGATTCCTGCTCAGATAATAATAATAATAATAATAATAATAATAATAATAATAATAATAATAATATAATAATAATAATATTAAATTATAATAATATTTACAAACTTCATTCAGTCAAAGAGCAGCTATCTTTCACCAGAAATTATCAGTTTTCTTTCATGCAAGATTTTAGTAGATTTGACAAGTTAGGGAATGGGTGAAGAACAAGGGGGTTTTAGGGAGGGTAGGGGATGTGTGGACCAGGTGTTCACACTGGGATTTATTTCCGAGAAATTGCGTAAAACAAATAAAATGGGGTATATATGTTTTCTGGATTTCGAGTACGCAGAAGAAAGTTGTTTGAAATACTTATGGAAAGGGGGTTGAAAGGGAAATTACTGAAGGGAATCAGAGCTTTTTTATGTGAATTGTAGATCAAGAGTGAGAGGGAAGAGGGAAATTTCGGATTGGTTTAGCATAGGAGTGGGATTGAGACAGGGATGTGAAATATCACCATGGTTATTTAATCTATTGATGGACGGTGTGGTACTGGGTAATGGAGAGAAAAGGGAAGGGTATTAGGTTGAGAAATATGGAGAGGGAATGGGATGTGAATGTTTTACTTTTTGCAGATGATGCGGTGTTGGTTGCAGAATCTGGAGAAAAGTTGAGAATACTGTGAGAGAGTTTGAGAGTAAATGTGCGAACATGAGATTGAAAGTCAATCCAGCGAAAAGTAAAGTTATGAGGATTGGAGATGGGGATGAGGAGATGTGGAGGAAGGAATGGAAGGGTGTAGAAGTAGGGGGAAGGAAACTTGAGGAGGTGGATGAATTCAAATACCTAGAAATGTTGGTGGAAGGTAAGGATGGGACGGAAAAAGAAATAAAGAATAGAGTGGTAGAGGGAATGAAATTGTTGGGTTGGCCTAAGAGAAGTATGGAAGAAAGGAAAAATTTCAAAAGAAATAAAGATAAGAATGTTTGAATGTATGTATTTGCCTTCTGTAATGCATGGGTGTGAGACATGGATGATAAATACTCGGGCGAGGAAAAGTTTGAATTTCTTTGAGATGAAAGATTTGAGAGCAGTATGTAAATTGAGAAGGATTGAGAGGATTAGAAATGTAAGAATAAGAGAGATGTGTAGATGGAAGAGAGGTGTATGGGATAGAGCAGAGGAGGGCGTGCTAAAATGGTTTGGACATATATTTAGAATGAATGAGGACAGAATGGTGGGCAAGGTACTTAGAACAGAGGTGGATGGTGGTAGAGGGAGGGGAAGGCCAGAGTGGAGATGGATGAATGGAGTGAAAGAAATTTTCAGTGGAAGGAATTTGAGTTTAGGAGAGGGTAGTAGACTAGAGGAGGACAGAGTGAGATAGAAGGCGGTGGTGAAAGGGGATGAAATATACGAATGGCTACGTTTGCGAGGAAATTGTTGCGGACACCACCCCACGAAAGTGGGAAAGGTTAAATATATATATATATATATATATATATATATATATATATATATATATATATATATATATATATATATATATATATATATATATATATATATATATATATATATATATATATATATATATATATATATATATATATAAATATATAATTTTAAACTTTAAATTCTAAATTCCAAACAAATAAATATAGTTTAAAAAAAAAAAAAAAAAAAAAAAAAAAAAAAAAAAAAAAAAAAAAAAAAAAAAAATCAAAAAGAAAAAAAAAAAAAAAAAAAAAGAAGAAGAAGAAAGTCGCTTACTTTTAACCACGTGAGCATGAGTTTCTTTGGAGGGAATTTTGTCTGCCCAATCTGGTAGTGCATAATGAGTGACCAAATGAGGCCCAGAATCAATTTCAGGTTTCCATTTACAATATCCACGTTACCTGATAAAGAAAAAAAATATATATATATATATATATATATATATATATATATATATATATATATATATATATATATATATATATATATATATATATATATATATATATATATATATATATATATATATATATATATGATTCACTGCCGTCGAGAGTGGATGTGCTTGGAAGCAGATGGGAAGAAGAAAAGTCAGAAACATCATAAGGAAGTCAGAAGAGAAGAGATGAAAAGAGCATAAGAGAGAAGAAGAAAAAAAGAAGAGAAGAGAGGAGAATGGAAGGCTGTTGGATCTGAGGCTTGAGATCTTCTTCCTGAGATTGCAGGGGTTGTTTGTAGAATTATGCGGGAAGAAAAGTATTCAAAGTTTTTTTGTTAGTGAATAACAGAAATTTAATAAAAATGATTTTTTGTGAAGCAACACATCTTTCGATAAAAGGTACTTTCAGCAGTTAAATTGAAAATTAAAAATTAAAAGGAAAAAAAAAGAATAAAGTTAGAGGGAATTTCTTATCAATAAAGGATGATTATTTTGTCGCAGTCAAGTCAAATGATGAATAGTTCTTTGCATGGTTCTAGAAGCTGGGGAACTCTTTTAACCAGTTTTTCTTTTTTCCCACGTACGATTGCAGGAAATGTTAAAACTTTCTGCAGTCGACACCACCCTGCATCATGTGGGATATGGTGCAATATATATATATATATATATATATATATATATATATATATATATATATATATATATATATATATATATATATATATATATATATATATATATATATATATATATATATATATATATATATAGCTTGCGATGGGTGAATCACAGAATTCGGATTCGGAATCGAATTCAAAAAAATCGAAAATTAGCTGGATTCGGATTAGAAGTTTCCGTATTCGGATTCAAGAATTTCAAAATTCACCTGGATTCGGATTCGGATTTAAATCCTTTTATTTACGATAACATTAAGTTCTAAACAATCTATTTGGTCTCCTACTGATAAATAACTCTGGCTTCATACCAAAAATATCTCTAATACCTTCGGTAAATCTGCCTTACCACTTATTCACTCTGAATGTACTGTAGCTAAAACTCCTTCTGAAAAAGCTAATATCTTCATTTTTTTATATAATTCCACACTTGACGATTCTAATATACCTCATCCAATTTCTCCTTCTCTAAGGTGTTCCATCTCTCTACCTATAATCATACATGATCGTGTGCATGAAGTCCTGAGATCTATGACTGGCATTCCTCCTCGTGCTTTGAGGTGAATTTGCGTCTGAACTAGCATTTGTCCTTCTTCATCTCTACTCTCTATACTCTCTATGGCTTAATACCAAAGGCGTAACTAGGAGAGGAGCAGTGGGTATTGCGTGCCCCGGGCACCAGATAGGAGGGGAGGCAGAAAGGTCTTCAAAATTATTTGAAAAAGAAAAAATTTAGTATTTCAGAATAAATAAATTCTAAATAATTAAATAAATAACACGGAGATACACAATCACTCATATATATATATATATATATATATATATATATATATATATATATATATATATATATATATATATATATATATATATATATATATATATATATATATATATATATATATATATATATATATATATATATATATATATATATATATATACCGGATTTACAAGCACATTCTCTATCCACCCATCATCACTTTGAAGTTGGATGCCTTTGGTGATTTGGTTGGCGTCCCCAAGACTTCGCAAACGACTTTGCCTGAAGCACTTCTTCTTTTTTCACAAATTTCTGCAATATTCGTGGTCTGTATTCTAATTTCCACTTTATTAAGCACCACCTCTCTTCTCCTAGACCTCATATCTTGTTTTTAACATAAATTCAGATGCTTGAGAGTTTTAAGAGCACACCCTTCTCTGTTTGTGTCCTCAATTTTCTAGTAAAGACAGTTGTTGTGTATACATTTGCAACAATGTAGTTTGTTCTCGTGTCTCTTATATGGAGTCTTCCGAATTTTTAACCTTATGGCTTATGTTTTCTTGCAAAATTCCAATTCAAATGACTAAATTCATTTGTTCTGATTAGATAGTCTACTGACTATCTAAAGTCTAAATCAACTGTAATCATTTTAGGAAATTTCATTGTTAACAACCACCAATGTTTCTTCTAGTTCTCAAGATACAGCGGGTAAACTTTCCTTCCATTTTTCTACTCAAAATGACCTTAAGCATATAGTGCAGCTCCATATTGGTTTTCCAGATCACCTTGGAAATGAGTCCAACATTCAAAATATTTTTCTTAGCTTCTAATCATTCTCCTTATACTGTTAAATTCTATCCATCTCTGGGTTCCTCCGATCAGCTTCTTATCTCTGTATCTTTTTCTATCTCTTTAAGTCTTCAACAAGAAAGATTCTTTCCCGCTGCGAGGAAGGAAAGCTTTAAGTCTTCAACAAGAAAGATTCTTTCCCGCTGCGAGGAAGGAAAGCTTGTGCCATTTTCGTGCATCAAACTGGTCGAACTTGTGGTCATATTTCTTGATTTCCCGTGCAATGATTATTGCTTTTTCGGAAGCAATTTACTCTGGCATGGAGGCATACCTTCCATATTCTTTCCTTTCAGCTAAACCTAACAAACTATGGTTTAACTCTGCTTGTTACTGTGCTATTAACCATAGGGATACTTCGTTCAGAAATTACCTTTATCTTTAAACTCTTGAAACTCATGCACTTTATATCTTTTCTTAGTAATACTATAACCTCTTTTCTGTAGTAGATAATGCAATTATCTTTCTGATTGTCTTCCCCATGTTTATTTTGACATTTGTCCTACTAAAAAAATACTAACTGCACATTTGCTTCTTCCTCTTCCCTCCACTTGAATCTTCTAAAGGCAGAACTGACGGCTTTCTTCTGCTACAGATGAACTGTTGACTCAAACCTTTGTGCTCTAATTCCACCTTAGACGATTCCGGAGCTATTCCTTCTCTTTAACCCTCTCCTATTCATTTATGCATACTTCTGTAATTACTTTTAAAAGACGTAAATTCTGCTCTCTCTGAGCTTGACAATAAGAAGGCGTTCGGTCTTGATGGTATCTTCTGTGGTTTTCACATCTGGTTCTAAGCTTGCACCCTATACCTTGGTAAATTATTTCTTCTCTGTCTTTCTACTTCGACCTTAGCTTATTGCTGGAAACGTGCTCTCTTTCAGCTTGTGTAGAAAAAGGATAACCCCTCTGAACCCTCTAACCGTCATCTCATTTCTTTAAACTTCTTTCTTTCTAAAGTTTTCGAATCTATCCCTATCAGGAAGATTTGGAAAAATCTCAATTTCTCTAATCTTATTTTAGATCACCAGTAAAGTTTTCTTTAAAAACGATCAATTGGTGATCTTCTTTCTCTTCTTTCTGACTCTTTGTCTTGTGTTTATCAGCAATTCGATGAATCTTTCATTTCAGTAGCGATAGCCCTCTATAGAGTCTGGCAAAAAGCTTTTATTTTTAATTTCTCTTTCGGAATCTATCCTTCTCTCTGATTTCCCCTCCTGTCGTTCAACAGCTGCTATTATAGATGGTCATCACTCTTTCTTTAAATCTGCTAATAAGTGGTGCTCCTCAGAAGTCTTTTATGTACCAGCTCTTTTTCTGTTTTTCATTAGTGACACTCTCCTTATTAATTAATCATTAATCCATTACCATGTCAATGACAATAATCTCGATTACTACTATAACCAACCACAATTAATTTTCGCTAGGAGGGTAGTCTTGAAGCAACTAACCTCTTGATTTTCTTATTAGATCAGAGAAAATGTAGTTGTTATCAGTGCCCCAGAAATTCAGTTTCTTCATCTTTCTACTCTACATAGTATTCCACACAATTATGACATCTTCGAAAACACACAACTCAAATTCATCTGCCCTAAATATTACTTGTATATATTTTTTTCGTGATCTTCCTTGGAAGGATCACAATGTTTCTCTTTCAAAACAAACAATGTTTCTCTTTCAAAACAAACTGAGGAACCTTTGAAATTTCTTCACTTCACTCCAGCTGCTTATATTTTATAGTGGGGTTGTTCGCCCCTGTATGGAGCATATTTCACACACCAGGGGTGGGTCCGCTCATACAGAGCTCTCCTTGAAAAAATGAAACGTACGGGTTTTCACCTTAACTATTTTACTCTTACGAACTTTCTTAGTACTTTATTTCTGTTGTTTCGTCAACCTCAAAATAATTGCAATTACAACGGTCGCTACTCTCCTCAACTTTCCTGTGGCATATCTTCTTCTACACAGTCTCATCCTTTCTCTTTCTAACACTCTGACACCAGACTTAACCGCTATGCTCAATCTTATAAGTACTTCTCATGAAAGCCAGAAACTCATTCCCTTTATCTATTTTCTCAACTTCCTTTGACATAAGCACTTTAAAAAGCCGTTTATCGAACATATTAGCTTTTAGTTTCACCAGACTGTAGAATTTACCAACACTGGTGGTAATTGGTAGGTCTCTGGACTTTCCCATATATATATATATATATATATATATATATATATATATATATATATATATATATATATATATATATATATATATATATATATATATATATATATATATATATATATATATATATGAACCGACCGGGGCCCAGGCCCCGGCCAACCCCGGCCATTTTTACTGACCCCGGCCCCGACCCCGGCTAAAAATCAGGGATAACCGGGGTTTGCCGGTCGGGATTAAAATGGCAAAAGGGACTGTCAACTTTCAAAAAAAAAATTTAATTTTCAGCGGATTCTGCTGAAATTTTCAGTGTATATAGATTTTTTTACCCGTAAAAAAAAGCCCATTTCTAGCGTTTTTCCGAGTCTATTACGGTTAAAAAGTTTTTTTTTTTTTTTTTTGAAATTTGACCCTTTTTCAAAAGAATGGCGGAGCCAAACCACTTTTTAAAATGAGCTGAAAGTTGGACAATTTATTCAAAAATCTAAGGGCTACAAAAGCTTCTAATAGACTTTTGTTCCCAGAGTTATAGGAAAAATGTTATAAGCCAAAAACTGACCAACTATCGAAAAAAAATATTTTTGAAAAAAAATCCACCTTTTCAAAAAAAAATTTTTTTTTCTTTTTACAACTATAACATTTCTTATTTTTGTGGATGTATAAAGGAGGGGTGGGGCTACAAATTTCTCTATATACTTTATTCGATGCGATTCGTTGGTTTCGAGATATAGCCTTCAAAAAGGTCCATTTTTGATCAAATTTCAAAAATTTCGAAAGTTTGAGAGGCTATATCTCGATTCAAACAAATAGCATTTAATAATGCACTAAATAAATGTTGTTGCCCTGTCCCTCCTCTAAACAATATCCACAAATAAAAAATTTGTAGATAGCGTTTTTTTTTTTTTTTTAAATAATTTTTTCCTCCAGAAAGGTACGATTTTTGCAAAAAAAAAAAAAAATTTCAAGTGCTTATAACTTTTTTTCTAGACGTGATATCAAAAATCTATTCCCACCAATGCAAGAAATTGTGGCTAAGATTATTCAGTTAAATTTTCAGCTTATGTGGACCAGTGGTTTGACCAAGTTATTCATTTTCATTCAACTTTGGGTCCAAATAACTTTCAAACCGTTATAGACTCCAAAAAGTGCTCGAAATCAACTCAGAACTTCGTGAAAAAATGCATAAACCTTGAAAATTTTAGCTCAAACAGTCAAATAAAAAAAAAAAAAAAATTCAAACAAAATATAAGAAAATTAAGATTTTTTTCTTTTCTGTTTCTTTTGACCACTCTTCTTCCGCTAGTGAAAGTTCATCTTTGTGTTTTGATTTTAGATACTCCATAAAGATTTGGTTGAAAATTTTTTACTTGTGGCACCCGGAGGTTCTCTTCTAATTTTCAGACTGCAGATGTTACATTTAGCTATTTCGAGCCTATCCTGACACATTGTAAAGTACTCCAATACTGCAGAAGCTGATCTTTTAGCCATCCATATTGACTGAAAGTATAAACAAAATAATAATTTTGAAATAATGTAGCTAAATGATACATAGCAATAAAATTTGATACATAGCAATAAAATAACAATGATATGTATAAATACAGGTTATATTGATAATTTTATATTTTACATTTTTCAAACTTTACCTTAGGGTCTTACCTAGGTAAACCTGTTGAATCACTATTATGAATTAGAAATTTTTTATTTTTTTTTAATTTTTGTACTTTTTTTAAACTTTTATTATACAAAACTGTAATTTTTGATTTTTTTTTTTTGGAGAAAATGCATATAATCATTAATTTAAGTGAATGTTGGCTACTTTCCTTACAATTAAATAAACCTCAATTAAATTTATATCTAATTTTCTTAACCTAAAATTTCAGTGCTTTTGACCTCTTTACAAATTTTAGAAAACCCCGGCCCCGGCCCAGACCAAATTTCAGCCCCGGTCGGTCCCTATATATATATATATATATATATATATATATATATATATATATATATATATATATATATATATATATATATATATATATATATATATATATATATATATATATATATATATATATATATATATATATATATATATATATATATATATATATATATATATATATATATATAACGTCGAATTCAAAAAGGTTCTGGATTCGGATTCGGATTCGGATTCAGATTTGGATTCGAGAAATTGTAAACCTGAATTCGGACTCAATTCGGATTTGAGAAATTCAAAAACTAGCCGGATTCGAGAAATTCAAAATTGACTAGATTCGGATCCGAATGTTCCGAATTTGGGTTCGAAGGTTGCCGGATTCGCCCATCATGATATATATATATATATATATATATATATATATATATATATATATATATATATATATATATATATATATATATATATATATATATATATATATATATATATATATATATATATATATATATGCCTTCATTTCGCGATGTAGCTTAGACAAACATTGTAAAATGAACACACACACAAACATATAATTAAATAGGGTTTAAAACACAGTTAAGAATATAAAAAAAAATGTATTTTAAGGTCAAAAAAGGAAAAAAATATCTACACGCAATGGCAAAAAAAAAAAAAAAAAAAAAAAAAACAATTAAATTTTTAATTGAGTGCAAACTAAAAACACATGTTCGGCCCTATCAACATTGATACAGAGGTCCTAAAATGAAGTCTTACCAATTTCTTAAGAAAAAAAATGTATAAAACTATAATTGCGAAAATTAAAGAAAAACAAAAGTAATGTTTTTAACCATTAATATTTCTTTTAATCTTCTACAGAAGGTAAAGAGTAAGAGTGACCTTTGTAATTATCTTTACAATCATATCATTTCATCTCTGAGTATGAAAATAAGAATTAGAATTCTGCTTCAACGTTCCACGGCAGCAGCAAATTCTGTGAAGCAAAACGATTTTTTTTCAATCTCTCTCTACTCTATTTATATATATATATATATATATATATATATATATATATATATATATATATATATATATATATATATATATATATATATATATATATATATATATATATATATATATATATATATATATATATATATATATATATATATATATATATATATATATATATTAGCAGACGACAAAGGTTCTGCTTCGGAATTTGGGTCAAGGCCTGGCAAAGACTTGCCCTTTCTAAGTGACACTCTCTTCTTTTGTTTTCATTCAAATTTTTAAAATTATGATGAACTGATTGAGCAGATTTAAATAATTACGAGAGATAAGCAGTATAGAAAAAAGAGGCTACCAAATTATAATTGCATTATGAACTTTTGCATATATATATATATATATATATATATATATATATATATATATATATATATATATATATATATATATATATATATATATATATATATATATATATATATATATATATATATATATATATATATATACTTAAGCATTACTTTCATTCTATAGGAATATGACCATCTGTGATTTCCAAATGCTATGAGAAAAAAAAACATTCTGCTACTGACCATCTGTAAATAAATTGCAGAATTCGCGGTTCCTTTTACAAGGTCAAAATTGGCGCGAAAAATAAGAGAGAAGAGAGAGAGAGAGAGAGAGAGAGGAAAAATTTTTCAACGGTGAAAAATCATTGAACTAAAACCATTTAATATAAAAAATTACTGTTATTACAAATTGAAACAAATTAATAACATCCAACGTTTTTTTTTTTTTTTTTTTTTTTTTTTTTTTTTTTTTTATTTTTAGTAAACTAATTTCATACTATTTACTCACATTCGCAACAAATAAATTACAATCCACATTGAGAGTAATTCAGATATCCGTATCCATTAAATATCCCATAATATATATATATATATATATATATATATATATATATATATATATATATATATATATATATATATATATATATATATATATATATATATATATATATATATATATATATATATATATATATATATATATATATATATATATTTAATT
>SEYY01005693.1:62500-70000 GCA_009176605.1 Armadillidium nasatum
GGGGAGCCATACTTTCGCATGAATTTTGTGCGAATATGGTAAACCCCAGGTTTGTCCGTTGTGGTGCCTCCTTCTTTCCAGTCACTTCTGTTCTGTGGAACTCTATGCTATCATCTGTCTTCCCTCCTGTATTTAATCTTCCTCTGTTTAAGTCCTCCGTCTGCGTCCACCTAAGAGATTTGCTTTAGTCAGGATTGGGTGGGTTTCTCTTTTATTTTTGCCCCTCCTTGAAAAGGGCTTGGCCCGTGAGCGGTGGTAATCTGTAAAAGAAAAAAATTAATAAATACATAAATAAATATATATATATATATATATATATATATATATATATATATATATATATATATATATATATATATATATATATATATATATATATATATATATATATATATATATATATATATATATATATATATCAGCGATGTGACGAGTCCTGGGACTCAGATCCGGAGACTAAGGAACTTGAACAGCTCAAATTATTATTTCCAAAATATTTTAGGAGTATTTATGATGGCTTTCTCTGCATTATCTTTAATATATCTAGCATTTATATTTCAAGTAAACCTTTGGCTCAAATATAACAGAAATTATTGTTAAGCTATGAATTGTCTCAACAACCATTTGAAGTTTGGATCAGAAAACGAAAATTCACAGCCAATTGCACGGAACAAGAAAATAATGCATTAGTAGAGGTCATTTTTTTCGCTTCTTGAAAGGATTGAAAGGAAACGGTAATATGAATTCTTTCTTGAATGCAACAGCTACATTTCTAATTCAGTATTTATTTATTTTTAGTTAAGCAATATTTTATTCATACTCTCTAATTTCCACTTCCTCCATGTGATTTAAAATTGAAATATTATTATTATTATAGTAGTAGTAGTAGTAGTAGTAATAGTAGTAGTAATAGTAGTAGTAGTATCATTATTATCAGTAAAATTATTATTATTATTATTATTAGTATTTTACATTTTCATATGCAAAAACATCTGATACAATGGTTTCTATATTATTAAAACAATAGAATTTCCAAGAATTTGGACTTGAACTTGAACTTAGATTTGAACTCTGAATCCAACTCAGACTCAGACTCGATATCGGATTCGGGCTATAATTTTTGGACTCATATTCGGACTAGGTCTTAGAAACTGGACTCACTATAATATATATATATATATATATATATATATATATATATATATATATATATATATATATATATATATATATATATATATATATATATATATATATATATATATATATATATATATATATATATATATATATATATATATATATATATATATATATATATATATATATATATATATATATATATATATATATATATATATATATAAAAATAATATATATATATATATATATATATATATATATATATATATATATATATATATATATATATATATATATATATATATATATATATATATATATATATAATAAATAGATTTAAGAGTATTTAAATGCAAAGTTTACTTTGAAAAAATTTTAATATTTATATAAAATATTAAAATATTTCAAACTTCATCAAATATAAAAACTTACAATTTAATTAAAAATAAAAATTTCACACTTTAAAAATCTTTTTTTTCCATTTCCAAACTCGAAAAGAAAAAAATATTTAATAATATATAATATATATATATATATATATATATATATATATATATATATATATATATATATATATATATATATATATATATATATATATATATATATATATATATATATATATATATATATATATATATATACCGGTATATATAATTTGATTTATAATATATTAAAATATATAACTACTTTAAATATAAGTAGTTATGCCCATAATTGCTGGTGATAGATCTAACTTAATGCCTCAATGGTCACGCTTCTTAACTGAATAAACAAGAAAACAAGAGAGGTAGTGCAAAATATATCATTGAAATATTAAAGATCTATTATTATTATTATTATTATTATTATTATTATTATTATTATTATTATTATTATTATTATTATTATATATATATATATATATATATATATATATATATATATATATATATATATATATATATATATATATATTATTAAGTTCGCAAATGTCCAGCGACTGCAGCTACAAGTGTATCAGGGAGAAAATTTGAGACTTGTTAAATGAGTAACAAAAGCCGAGCATCTCAGAGTGACGTTCCATGTAATGAGAGGTTGTTATTTTAGGCATTTGTGAAACATAGTATTGTTTCATATTCAATGATTATTATAAGTTTAGTTGATTCTCTAACCTTAGTTTGGAAAATGTGATTTAGGTATTACGCGAGAGGTTATTTGGATGCTTCATGTGTCTGGTGGATGTGCATTATAGATTTTTAAGGTAAATTTGTGTCATGATTGTGTGGATGAATTTTTTTAATGAAATGTTGTCTGAAGGGAAGGGGAAAGTTGCGATAAAAGGCTTGTGATGAGGATATGGACTTAAGAGAGTGCCTAGTTTCATTCTGAAGACTGTTGTAGCAATGGTGTGTATAGTTTACTAAAACTGTATACCTAGGAGCCAAGGTGGTTCTTTAGTAAGAGAATATATATATATATATATATATATATATATATATATATATATATATATATATATATATATATATATATATATATATATATATATATATATATATATATATATATATATATATATATAAAGATTTAAAGTAATGTATTTCTTATGATCAATTTCGTCGACAAATATAATTATATAGAAGACTGTATTATAAGCATATTTTTTTCTGCTTACATGAGTAACGTAACTGAATACATGTGAATAAGTTTTTTTTTGAGACAGTCACCCTTTCCCTTTCATTAATACACGCGTTCTGTGGTATGGCATTTCCGGAATCTCAATCTATAATATCAGCATTTATTACAAGAAAAAGGGTTTCCTGTTCAAAAGGAATTCAAATTTACAAATTTAATCATTTAAACTTTCAAGTATTTAAGGAATAATAATAATAATAATAATAATAATAATAATAATAATAATAATAATAATAATAATAATAATAATAATTTCATTTCTATATTTTATTCAGAAGTACAATTACAATTTTACAATGTTTCAGTAGGTCCTATTCTACTAAATACAATATTAATAATTTGTTAGCTGTACATTGCTCTGAAAAGGGGCTTCTAAGGGGATACACATTGGTTTCCATTGAACCTCAAAGTATAGTTGATAAATAGTTCATCAATTTATTTTAATAACCATTAAGATTCAAATACGATGCATATAATATAATAACGAGCAATAATAATTATATTAATAATAATACATAAAGTAGTAAAGATAGTAATAATAATAATAATGATTAGAACAAAGCTAATACTAACAAGAAATGTCAAGTCATGATAAAAATTTTCAGAAATATTGGTAATCTTTGAACTTTAATCTTTATACATTTTTCAGTAACAAAATTCAAATAAATAATTAATCGAATAATGGTAATAGTAATAATTAAAATAATAATAACAGGAATAGGATTTTAATATTAATTCTATAACTAATTTCAGTAATAGTAATATAATTAAAGAAAAATAACGATAAAGCAATAATAATAATAATAATAATAAAAATAATAATAATAATAATAATAAATAAATAAATAATAATAATAATAGTAATAATTATAATAGTAGCTAAAAATGGTAACAATAATGAAATTAACATTAATAATAACAATAAACATTAATAATGATAATAGTAATAATAATAATAATAAATACTATCTTCAGCAGTAATACTAGTAAAAATAGTACATTACTGTTAGTGTATGGTATCGCTTGTATTATAGGATTATCTACAACATATACAATAATAATAATAAAAATAATAACAGAAATAATAATAATAATAATAATAATAATAATAATAATAATAATAATAATAATAATAATAATAATAGTAGTAAAGCAATAATTTTAATAATAATAATAATAATAATAATAATAATAATAATAATAATAATAATAATAATAATAATAATAATAATAATAATAATAATAATAATAATAATAATAATAATAATAATAATAATAATAATAATAATAATAATGTAATAATAAAATAATAATAATAATAATAAAATAATAATAGTAATAAAGTTTCCACAATTACTCCTACTTAACTGGAACTCACTTTCTCTCACACCATCCATCCCTTCTCTCTCTTTGTAAATCACACGTGAAATTCAAACGAAATGAAAACCTTTGAACAAAATCGAACATGACCGAACTCTCTTTTCGGGATCTTTTACGTGACCCTTTAATAAAATTCGAAAGTATGCGTGGTCTTCCTCAATAAAAATATAATTGGAGGTCATCGGTTTCATAATAAGTTATTATTATTATTATTATTATTATTATTATTATTAAATTAGTTATATTATTCGACAATGAAAGCGTACTACCACTAAGCGAACGTTTTTCCTCTACTGACTCTTTTTTATATTCATGTTAGCATCTTTTTCTAATTTCTTTCCATTTTTAATCAATAATGTCCGAATACTTCTTCAAACTCCTCCTTCCCATCTTAGGTGTTCTATGTCTTACAGTTGATTACTTATAACCTTATGTAGTGGGTGGAACTCCAAAAACTATGTTCTTTGGGTAAACAAGTCACCCCAGGGCCCAACTCCAACGTCAGTCTTTCTTCTTGCTTATTATAGGAATGTGCAGTGCAAATGCCAGTTTTATGTCAAAAGATCCTCTATACCTAAGTACTAAAATATCTCTTTAATAGAGGTGTGGCAAATCCATGACTATCTCCGTAACTTAATATCATCCTATGACTTTCACATGAATTTTCTCTAAAATATTTCAATTTATGTTTTTAATTACTTAACAGAAACAGGAAATACAACCTTATGATAGGTACACACTATTTGGGAAATCAAAACAGAATTTCATAAAATATAAAAAAAATAATTCTCCAACTTCAGCATAACTAAGGTACATTCTACATCGCCCAAAGTCTCGTTCCCGTAACTCAAATCCTTAGTTTGATTTGATCTTCGTCTTTCTAGATCAACTTATGGCATTACTTTATATTTTATAATTTTATAGATCTTGATCATCTGCCTTTTATGAATATGGAGTGTGAAGAGTATTATGTGATGTCCCTTGAATAAAATATTTCGATAGTGTGTGAATACGTCACTGACAGTAAAGTATCTTTATGTAAGATTTGGTCGTCTAAAACAGGAACCCAATGGGTATTTTTCTGATATTTTTTATCTGCCCTTCCTAGGCTGGTGTCCGTGAATGGTGACCATGTTATCTACTTTGTATATATATATATATATATATATATATATATATATATATATATATATATATATATATATATATATATATATATATATATATATATATATATATATATATATATATATATATATATATATATATATATATATATATATAATGGACAGCTATTGTAATTTTCCCAATTAGGAGCAGCAAAAATGAAATCTGCTTAGTTAGCTAATACTTTCTTTTAAATTCTCTGAATAATACTTAAGTAATAAATATAAAAGATAACATTTTAAAAATTCGAAAAATACGTTTCTAAATATTTGTAACTAATATGTAATTAATTGATCCGTAGCATATTTGCTCTATATTTTATTCTTATATAATAAAATAAAAACAAAAAAAAGAAGAAAAGTTTCTAACCTAATTTGAATAATTAATAATAAATGTTAGTTTAGATTTATTTAGCCATTAATTAATTTGCATGCACAGTGACTCTGAACAAAGATGGAGATTAAATCTTAAGAAGTCTGAGTCACAGTCAGAGTCACAGTCAGAGTCACAGTCAGAGTCTGAGTCTCTGAATCTAAGTCTGAGTTTGAGATTCCTACAAGATCTCTAATGTTATAAAATCTTTTTCTATCTTTTTATTAATAGATTTTAATTTTTCCTCTAAATATCGGCCTTCAATTGAAACCTGAGAAACCCAATTCCAAATTATTATATATATATATATATATATATATATATATATATATATATATATATATATATATATATATATATATATATATATATATATATATATATATATATATATATATATATATATATATATATATATATATATATATATATATATATAATATGGGCGTAGGATGAGAAATTTCGAAGTTTAAGAGGCGTAAAAATCACATTAAATTTAAAAAAGAAAAATGTTATCCGACAAGGTTAAAAATCAAGAGTCACTAAAAAGCAATTTTTTAACATTTTTATTTAAAAAAAAAAAATAAAATAAAATAAAATACTGATTCATACAGGAATTAAAACTTTCACTTTTAAAAAAATAGTCAAAAATACTATTATTATTATTATTATTATTATTATTATTATTATTATTATTATTATTATTATTATTATTATTGTTATTTTTATTGTTATTGTTATTATTATTATTATTATTATTATTATTATTATTATTATTATTATTATTATTATTATTATTATTATTATTATTATTATTATTATTAGGAATATTTATAAACCTATACCTGCCAGCAATCGAAGAAGAACGGTTTACTTACTCCAATAAGAAATGAAAAATAGAAGCAAAATCCTTGTTAAATTTGAAACCCTTTTCTATTTGCACAGACCTGCAAGTCGCTTCCTTACATAAATTCTTATTTTCAAAACTTTATTTTTTACCTTTCAAAAAAAATTCATTCCCGGCACACTAAACACGAGTAAATAAAAACCCATTCAATCCTGAATCTCAATAACTGTCAGAGTATCCCACTAATCACTCCAACCTCAGAATTAACACTCATTTACTCATCAAAAACAGGAAACAGAACCCAATAACAGATAAGCACTATTTATGTGAGGTCAAAACCGAATTTCATAAAATATGAAAAACGACAAATTCTCAAACTTGAACGCAAAAAAAAGAAAGGAATTTGAAAATAAGAAATAACAAACGGAAAATTGTGATATTTTTTTTTTATAATAATAACACTTTCTTCTCTTTAAAATAAAACTCCCGACAAGCCTTCTATTACAAACAAATTTTTTCCTGTTTTCATGCTTTTCCTCTTTAATTTTCTCCAAATAAACATGCATGCCACCCTAACTAATTCTTCATATAATATTACTACTATTAATAATACTAAGAATTATTGTTCTTACTAAATATTAATAAATACTATTATTATTATTAGTAATGATAATAAAAATAACAATAATAATCATAATAATAAAAATAATAATAATAATATCAATAACAATAAATAATTACAACTAATAATAATAATAATGATAATAATAATAATAAAATTAATAAAGAATAATAATAATAATATTAATAAAGAATGACTGAATCTGCCCACAAATTAGTATTGCATATAAGCTCTAAAAGAATAAATAAATAATAAATTTATAAATAAATAAAATAAATATAATACAAACAAT
>SEYY01005693.1:72500-75000 GCA_009176605.1 Armadillidium nasatum
TTTTTAAATAAAAACTTGGAAAACTAGTGAGAAGGAAGTAACAATTGAAATAGGAATTTATTTTGGTATCACCATGAAACTTTTATATATATATATATATATATATATATATATATATATATATATATATATATATATATATATATATATATATATATATATATATATATATATATATATATATATATATATATATATATATATATATATATATATATATAGGATGTGTACCAGAAAGTATTCAAATTTACATAATATTGATCATAAGCACACAAAAGGAATAACTTCTATTAGTAGTAATTGTAGTAGTTGTTGTTGTTGTGGAAGGCTAATAATAACAATAATAATAATAATAATAATAATAATAATAATAATAATAATAATAATAATAATAATAATAATAATAATAATTTGTGACATTTACCAATGAGGTCACTTACATGTTCGGCAAAAATCTGTCTGCAATTTTAACGTTCCATTCTAAATATGAGCTACCTGTTTTAATAACAGTTGTTCTACCTGAAAAGTGGTCGTTACCTTTTCAATTGAGTTCTATAATTGTATATAATTTATTTTAATTTAAATAATTAAATGAGACTGTTTTTCTTTCCTTAGCAATTCTGTTTAAGTATTGAATATTGTAAAAATATTTCCCTAATACGAGTAGCTACAATGTTATCGAGTTAGATTTTAACTGTAATGTGTTATTATCTGCTTATTAATTAATTCATCACCATCCAAACCTGGTTGGTTAATGCCTATCAGGTGCTAGTCTTCCAGAACGTTCTTATGTTCTGTACGAAGAGCAGCCTTGGTATCTTGAGCAGCTTCAATTTCAAGTAGCCGGCTTCCTGGGCCTGTCGCTATTAGTTAATTCTCGTTTGTAAACATCGATAAAGTTTATTTGTTGAATTGGGTGAGTGAAATCATCGAATGATACTAAAAAAATTATTGTATTCAGATCATTTATAAATTTATGTCATTATATTTTTAGAAGTGAATATAATCGTGACTCCCTCAATGTATCTAAGACCTTTCAAGTTTCAAATCATTGTCATTTTTATTTTTACATTTTTCTTCACGATCACTGAAAATGACAGAACACAAAATATACAATGTAGTAACGAACTCGAGCGTGTTGATAATGAAAACTGATAAATATTCTCCAAATATTAAGTAGTTCAAGCGATATTTTAGTCAGCGTTAGTCTGCTGAACAATTTTACTGTTCAGTTCAGCTGTTAATCTGATAAAAGTAACAGAACCGATTAGGTCAAAATCCGGCAATCTGAAGCCGGAGCTAACTCGTCCTCTATATAAGCCCCATTCGATTCCGAGAAATTTTATGCTAATAACTTCCATGCTGTGATTCCTGGTGAGTAACTGAATGGTACTTACGTATTCTGTCTGTAATTGGATTAAATTCCGGCCACAGTTTATGCACAGAAACAAATTTGCTCTTGTTAAAAACTACAATTATTACTGATAATTTTTTTCCAATGTAAGGGTTATTTGTCCCGGACTTCCAATTATTATTATGGTCTTCTTTCAGTAGCGTTTCCATTGTTCACCCTGCGTTTAAGAGTACAGGTATACTCACACCGATAATAAAAATCGACGTATCTCAGTTTTAGAAACTTAGAAATTAATATTACATGCAATTTGGCGAAGTCTTTGCTAAACGAAGTCCCGCTATGCTATCTATCATTATCAGAGCATAAACTGTACAATCAATACAAACACACGCAGTTTGGACATGTCAAATAGCATAAATAACACAGTATTAACCCCCGGAAGTGGAAGCAAAAGCATTATAATAATAGTAATAGAAACAACATTCGTCAATGATATTGAGTATTTATTCAAAATTTATTGCACCCGCCTCTACCACTGAGAACCTGAATTATCATAATTTTAACAATATTCTGTACGGAACCATTTTGCATTTCCATAATGAGGATTAAAGACAGCAAGAGGCTGATATAACGGCATGGTTTTTATTACTTAACATAGCTGAAAATATTAGTTGACGTAATAAATTTGAATTGTTTTAGAAAACTATGGTAAACTTTGGGGTAAAATAGAGTTCAAATGACACAAAATATACAATGCAGTTACGAACTTGAGCATGTTGATAATGAAAACTGATAAATATTCTCCAAATATTAAGTAGTTCGAGCGATAGTATTTGAGTCTGAATTTTACTGTTCTGTTCAGCTGTTAATCTTATTTGGATTTAGATGGTTAAAGTGAAGATGGATACTACTAGCTAGATCACACTATATGGCTGTCCACCTTATATATATATATATATATATATATATATATATATATATATATATATATATATATATATATATATTATATATATATATATATATATATATATATATATATATATATATATATATATATATATATAAGGACAGGAGTAAAGTTTCCGAGACAATAAGGGAATTTAAAAGTCTTTTAATGGGTATAATCTGGAGCAAATATAAAAA
>SEYY01005693.1:80000-85000 GCA_009176605.1 Armadillidium nasatum
AGATCAAAGATTGAATTAGACAACTTAAGATCTGTTAAATTTTGGTTTTCGGATGCCATATAGGAAGAAGTAGTAATAGAATATAGCTAGAGGGTTTAGAGGTATTCACCAATTTTTCGGTACAAGGTAAATGGGTGCTCAAACTTCGTTGGTAACATAAAAGGAGAGCAAAACTGAAAGGCATATATATATATATATATATATATATATATATATATATATATATATATATATATATATATATATATATATATATATATATATATATATATATATATATATATATATATATATCAATACAATAAAAAAAAGAAGAAAAGAAATAACTTGCACAATAGAGACTATAATACAAAGTAAAAAACGACTAATATAGAGATCACATGTGACGTACATTTCAATTGATAAACTTCAATCAATAATTAAATAAGTGTTTGTAATAAAAATTCCGAAAAAAGAGAAGCAAATTCAAAACAAGGAAGCCTGTAAGTGTTTTACGCAAAAAAAAAAAAAAAAAAAAAAAAAAAAAAAAAAAAAAAAAAAAAAAAAAAGCTTCACACCTAAACACGAACAGGTCAATAGGAACAGTAGGACAAATTATTCTTATTTAATTTGCACTGAAATTTCCAAAGCAGGAAATAGGAAAAAGATACCTATGAAGAACAAGTAAATAATACGATTTTGTGTAAAAGAATTCTGTAAAACAAGGTAAATATATTGTAGCGAAGGTGATAACTGCAATGGAAACACAAATGTCATATATATATATATATATATATATATATATATATATATATATATATATATATATTATATATATATATATATAATATATATATATATATATATATATATATATATATATATATATATATATATATATATAATATAAAAATAAAAAAAAAAAAAAAATATATATATATATATATATATATAATATATATATTATATATATATATATATATATATATATATATATATATATAATATATATATATATATATATATATATATATATATATATATTTATATATATATATATATATATATATATATATATATATTATCATTCATGCGTTATTACGCAGCAGGTAACTATTGAATTATGTTATCAAAGAATTTTGCTATAGAAATGCAGGTAATAAATCGCCCAAATACTTTGTTTTATCTTCATGTTATCCAACAAGGATGTGTGTTTATACAGAGGAGGAGATACTCACGTAGGCGAAGTTGAATCTGAATCAGGACCCACCTATTTTCCGCTTTCCATTCAATATATATATATATATATATATATATATATATATATATATATATATATATATATATATATATATATATATATATATATATATATATATATATATATATATATATATATATATATATATATATATATATATAAGAGAAAGAAAAGTTGGCTTCCAAAGAGCTACTGTAATAAAAAGTGATTGAGACACATCTTATTTATCTAAGTGACTTTGTTAAAAATAATAATAAGGAGTCTTAAAACTTAATATGGATGACGAAGCAAAGACCGCTTAATTAAACAGACTTCACAATAACTGAATAATAATAATCGGACGTCTGTTATAGTGAAATATATGACTAAGGAATTGATACTCAAAATACTGGATTCCAACTCTTCAGTTTGTATATCTGAATCGGACTCTGGATGCTCAAATAATTAAATTTGTGGTGATTGACAAACATTCATTTTAAGGAACGAGAAGCACACCTTATAGAAGTTTTCTGCAGAATGTTTTCACTCAGATCTTCTTTCGATTTCTGCAGTGGAAGGCTGGTTGTAAAAATAAAGGTTGACTTTTATGTAGTTGGAAGGATTTTTATTGAAACATTTTTCTCGTTAAGAATTCAAATTTTAATGGAAGTGACGAAAATGTTTTTTCACAAATTTGATACTCTTGGTTGCTCTAATTTTTACTTCACGGATTTTTCAAGGTTATCGTCTTTTATCGCATTTTATGCAATAAGGAATGTTTTTTTTTTTTTTTAATATATCAAAAACACTAAATTTAGTACAGTTATCTTTAGCATTTTAAGAGGGTTCTTTGATTTTTTTTTTTTTGATTTTTTGTTTGTTTATTGTTATTTGAATTAACTTCAATAGTTTATAAATTTGAAATGTTTTATTAAAATGTAAAATAGTTATTTATATTAGCTTGCCTGAAGAAAAACTTGAAATTTAAATTGAGATTGATACTTTTAACCCTCACCAAAATCATTATCAATTATTACACTAATCAAGCCTTTATCAAAATGACAACATAAATAACATTAGTTATACGGATAATTGGATAAATGCAATGCTTCAAATAACATTCTCTATAAAAGAAGAATATTTTAATAGAAATTTGGTTTAATAAGGCCAACTTCCGAGTTCAAACGACAAGTTATCCGGATCATCGCACATAAATGGTACCAAACCAAAACAAATAAGCTTTTTTGAGCGAAAGCATACACAGTCCAGTGATGAGCGATCCGGCAACTTTAGAATCTGAATCCGAACCTTCAAATCCTAACCATCAGTTAGGATTAAAACTGCTTCTCTTTCTTAGTGATTGACTGAACATATGCGTGCTTCCAGCACGGAAGAAAAGTATCTGAATTAAGGCATAGAGGGTAGAGTTAAATGAAAACAGATGCTAACTTAGGTGCACACTTCCTGAAAACAAGAGGAGAAATGCCATCCATAGATCTCAGAATCTCATGCACACAATCATGTCTGATTACAGATAGGAACATAGAACACCTGAGAGGAGAAGTAGAATGAGGTACGATAGAATCGCTCAGAGTGGAATTAGAAGAAAAGAGGCTGATGAAATTATCCTTTTCAGAAAAAGAGTGTTAGCTACAGTACAATTAGAGCGAATAAGAAGCGGAAAGCAGATTTACAGAAGTGATTAGATATGCTTTTGGTAAGAGATCAGAAATTTTTATCAGTAGGAGAAAAAAGTTGTTTAAATTTTTAGATTACCGTAAACGAAAGGATTCGAATCCGAATCCAGAACCTTCGAATCTGAATCGAATCCAAATTCATATGAGATCTGAATTTCTCGAATCCGAATTCGAAACCGAAACCTCCGAATCTAAATCGAATCCTAATCCACCTAATTTTTAGATTTCTCGAATCCGAATCCGAATCCAAATAATTTTGAATTCTTGAATCCGAATCTTATTCCGAATACATGAAAAACATTCGACTCCGGATTCGGATTCGTCCATCACTGATACACACACAAAACTCTCTCTCTCTCTCTATATATATATATATATATATATATATATATATATTATATATATATATATATATATATATATATATATATATATATATATATATATATATATATATATATATATATATATATATATTAAAATTAAAATACTTTAAAATCTTCATAAGTTTTAATATCTACTTACGAAAACTGAACTAGTATCATAGCTCCCAAGAAAAATTCCTGACAATATTTTATTTAGACATTCATGTCTTCATGCCCTATATACAATCGTGGCTACAAGGTATATGTTTTAACAACGACCCAAAAATTAAGTAAATCTTGTACGACAAGGAAAATCACCTAATCAAAATGTAAATCCCATCATCATCGTATTAAAATTTATATGAGTGATAAGCATATTTAGTCTTTTCGCCCCAAGGTAATAAATAATTGAACCAAAAAATTACGGTGAAGTGAATGTTCTTTAAAAGATGTTTCAAACTGAGTATATCGAGTCTCAAATTGATTAAAATTTATAGTTTGATCAGCGCCTCACAAACTAGAAAACTTTTCAGAGTTTACATATAACCTTAAATGGTATATATATATATATATATATATATATATATATATATATATATATATATATATATATATATATATATATATATATATATATATATATATATATATATATATGTGTATGTGTGTGTGTGTATGTGCGTGCGTGCGTGCGTGCGTGCGTGCGTGCGTGCGTGCGTGCGTGCGTGTGTGTGTGTGTGTGTGTGTGTGTGTGTGTGTGTGTGTGTGTGTGTGTGTGTGTGTGTGTGTGTGTGTGTGTGTGTGTGTGTGTGTGTGTGGTGTGTGTGTGTGTGTGTGTGTGTGTGTGAAACGAGTTCAGTTTTCGGGCCGAGTTGAGTTCGAGTCCCCCAAAATTATGCCGGATTAGATAGAGTCCGAATTAATATCGAAGTTCAAGTCCAAGTTCTTGCAATCTTATTGCATTAAATATGTAATAAATTATTGTTTCAGATATTTTTATGCTCGTGATAATTATAAGGTACCAAAAATAATAATAATAATTAATAATAATAATAATAATAATAATAATAATAATAATAATAATAATAATAATAATAATTTTTAAATCACAAAGAAAAATATAAATTAAGGTAATATAGCTTTTTAATGCATTGTTTATTTAAATAAAATAATAATAAAATAAATAATCTTGCACGTAGTATTCTAGAAAGAAATGAATTAAAATATTGTTTTTTATAATTTCACTTAGCAAACTAGAAAATTAAAGCACATCTTGATCAAACAATATTATAGACGACTTAAATGGAATATGGAGTCTCTTAAGGAAGCATTCTCAGTCCTTATATTCTAAAGTGATAATATCTTCTCACAGAATGGTCGCCACTGATATCATAATATATAATTCTATGCACTATGGTTTTCTGATTCAAATTTTAAGGCGGTGGTTGTATCATTTTAAAGAAGCATTAGAGGAGAAGATTGAGTTTTCTTGGGCATGTTTGCAAGGGAAAGAACAATGATTGCAAAGTGGCAGTGAGGTGGATGCCAGGAGGAGGTAGAGGGAATGGGAGACCGACTGAAACATGGAGAAGAACAGTGGAGGAGGACCTTAACAAAATGGGATGGACTTGGGGAGAAGCAAAGAAGAATGCTCAGGACAGACAGAAGTGGAAGGATTCGTTTACGGCCCAATGTGAACTTCACAGGAAATAAAGTAAA
>SEYY01005693.1:90000-97500 GCA_009176605.1 Armadillidium nasatum
ATATATATATATATATATATATATATATATATATATATATATATATATATATATATATATATATATATATTATATATATATATATATATATATATATATATAGCACTCTATAATAATGTGGTGTAAAAATTAATTTAGTTTCTCTATTAAATACGATATGGGGCCTAGTACAAATAATGAAATCCCCATTCTCCCTTTCCCCCACCATAATATATTGTTAAACGTTTTGAATATAGAGAAGAAAAACAAAGATTTTAAGAGTAGAAACAATCTGTGATCTCCATTTTAAGACTGAATTAAAAGGAAAAGAATTGCATAATGATAATGACAGATCTTCAGAGGAAGTCACCGTCAACAAGGGAAAAATATCGTTATGGCACCGCAAATATGAAGCGCTTGGCACTCGGCAATAGAGAAATGCATTTTGAACTTTCTAATGATGACAAAAGAGATGAATATATGTTCTGCTCAAGTCTATTTCGAGAAATTGGGTTTGAAAGATGAATGTTGTTGCACTGTCAGAAATGAGGCCACCACTGTGTTCCCAGTGCTAATTGAGCACGTATTGAATAATACTTTTGCAAACGGAACACTAAACTTGCGTTTTATGGTCAAATGAATGTTGATGCTTTTCCTTTAAAAACAAATCCATATCTTTTTAATATATTACAATTTATATTCTCCTATCTAACTAGTTTAGAGGTTTCATTACTCTAGGAACGTAACCATAGAATTAAGTTACAAGATATTTGTATACACATAATTTATCCTCTCATAACAATCAATTTGTCTACAATGCAAAATTTAAAGAAGAAACTAACTACCTCTCTACGTGCTTCGTACGCTTCAATAAGAACATATATAATACCTTATACGAATCAATCCAACTCTTTAATGAATTATTTTTTCTGAATAGAATTAACATCTTAATAAGTTAAAATGACTTTCTTTATCAGATAAAATTAATTAATTAATAATATATATATATATATATATATATATATATATATATATATATATATATATATATATATATATATATATATATATATATATATATATATATATATATATATATATAATATAGTATTTTAATAAAATCCAATTGAAAAAAATTTTTAAAAACGTAATGAAAAAATTTGCTTTTTAAAAAAAAAAAAAAAAAAAAAGTAAAAAAAAATTAACAAAAAAAAATATTTTAAAACATTCTTTAAAAATATAAAATTCATTAACCTCATTAATTTTAACGTTTTATTTATTAAACATAGTAAATGAATATTTACATAATTTCCATCAATTTATGTAAATATATATATATATATATATATATATATATATATATATATATATATATATATATATATATATATATATATATATATATATATATATATTATATATATATATATATATATATATATATATATATATATATATATATATATATATATACTGTTTTCATTTCGAAATGTAAATAATCTGTAAGAAATCGTAATTTTTCATTTCATAAGTAAACCAACAAGGAATAAAATATTTGTGCAATGTAAAGTCCTCAGAAAAATGGGTATGGAATAAAGGGGTTGGGGTATTCAAGAATAGAACCTTACTTTCTCACGCTACGCCCATTCTAAAAATTGCATTCAAATTTGGTTTCAGATTTTCATTTACTTGTGAGAATATTTAATAGGAGCAACCATAAGATAAGCCTTAAGGCAATTCAATATATATATTATATATATATATATATATATATATATATATATATATATATATATATATATATATATATATATATATATATATATATATATATATATATATATATATATATATATATATATATGTCAGGAATTTGGTAAACATTAGGCTAACATTATCTATGGAAAAGAAAAAGTAATTAGATGTTATAAGAAGCGAAACCTTCTATTTTGATGTTTAAATCGAGCCTTTCTCTTCCTTCCCCTCAACGACCTCAAAATCTTTACAATTTTTTTTTAAGACTTTTCCTTTCGTCCTTAAAGTCTTCCGTCGCCAATTTAACTGCGTCCTCTGCAAACGACGGTTACTTCCGGTTAAAAAAAAAAAAAAAAAAAAAAAATAAAATTCATAAGAAATTGCAGCCTTGTTCTAAAAAAAAAAAATAATATATATATATATATATATAATATATATATATATATATATATATATATATATATATATATATATATATATATATATATATATATATATATATATATATATATATATATATATATATATATATATATATATATATATATATATATATATATATTATTTATATATTTTCTACACTGTTAAGGAATTTAATAAATATTTGCATATATGTTATTTTAATAAATATTTTGTTTTTCGAGAAATGAATATGTTAACAAAGTTTGGTTAGAGTAGGTTAAAGTGGTCGTGGTCTAGTAGGTTAGGTTAGGTTACGTTAGGTCTGGTGAGGCAGCAACATTTAACTTTATATGTTATAAATATCATAACTTTTTTCATGATTTATTTCTCAACGGTTAGTTTGCATTTATCTTTCTTTACAGCTCATTTCAAACTCTTCATAAAATTTCATAAATATTTTCTTAATCAGTGATTAAACTTACTTATGTCTCCAAATTTTTATTAAATTCCTTAACGGTACAGAAAATGGAAATGGGCATATATATATATATATATATATATATATATATATATATATATATATATATATATATATATATATATATATATATATATATATATATATATATATATATATATATATATATATATATATATATATATATATATATATATATATATATATATATATATATATATATATATATATATATATATATATATATATATATATAGTATAGTAAGGGGGAGAGAGAGAGAGAGAGAGAGAGTGAGTTTACCATCGCTCATGGGCTGAGCCCTTTTCTAAAGGGGCAGAATATATATATATATATATATATATATATATATATATATATATATATATATATATATATATATATATATATATATATATATATATATATATATATATATATATATATATATGAAACCAATTCCAGTTATTTTTTAATGAAACTTGAGGGAGAGCTTTAATGAGCTTTAAATGGCGAAAATATTTAAATATTCGAAAAATAACCCAGAAAAAAAAATTCTAATTTCATATTTTAACGTCTTTAGAGGCTCTTATCAATAATACCGACCCCAGCGGCCCAGCCGTTCATAAATTTTTTTTGAAATGTTTAAAAGGAATCATTAAAATAAATAAATAAATAAATAAAAAAATACTACGAAAAAGTTAAGATGTCTCCTAAACTGATGTTTCTAAAATGTATAATTTAATCTTACTGACAAATGCTTCTTTTTGTTTGTTTTTTTTATTATTATTATTATTTTATTTATAGGCCAATGATTTTGAAGAAAATTATTATTATTCTTCACCACTTGATGGAGATTGACAAATGTTCGTGTGCCATGCATTCGTATTATTTTTAGAAATTTTTTTCATCATATATATATATATATATATATATATATATATATATATATATATATATATATATATATATATATATATATATATATATATATATATATATATATATATATATATATATATATATATATATAATGATCCTTTTCTATTCATGTTAAAATGAGTTTAGTTCGACTTTCTTGGCTTATATATACCTTTTATTTAAATATTATTCTTCACCACTTGATGGAGATTGACAAATGTTCGTGTGCCATGCATTCGTATTATTTTAGAAAATTTTTATATATATATATATATATATATATATATATATATATATATATATATATATATATATATATATATATATATATATATATATATATATATATATATATGACCTTTTTCTATTCATGTTAAAATGAGTTTAGTTCGACTTTCTTGGCTTATATATATTTAAATGGTATTTAAATGTTTCCAATTAAATAATTTTCGGAAAAATGCCAAATTTAGACTTTCTTGCATTTCCTGCTACATTTGGCATTCTTTTCTATTTTGGCAGGTTAAATTAGGTTAGGGTATATTTGGTTAGGTTGGAAAGAAAATGACGAAAAATTATAAATTTACAATTCCCTTTCTCCCCCTTCATCCCCCCCCCCATCTCCAAGAAAATCATTTAAAACAATAAACATATATAAGTCATTAAAAATTGTACTGAACTCTTCTGACAAAGATAGCAGTGGGAAAATGGGAACATGAAGGGCAAAAGGTTATATATATATATATATATATATATATATATATATATATATATATATATATATATATATATATATATATATATATATATATATATATATATATATATATATATATATATATATATATATATATATATATATATATATATATAATATATATATATATCTCATCTACCACAATTTTTCTTCCCATGTGCGGCTGTAGAAGTTTTGTAAATAATGTCTCCAGCCGACATCACCCTGCAGGCATGCGGGATATGGTGTTATGAGTAATATATATATATATATATATATATATATATATATATATATATATATATATATATATATATATATATATATATATATATATATATATATATATATATATATATATATATATATGTGTATGTGTGTGTGTGTGTGTGTGTGTGTGTGTGTGTGTGTGTGTGTGTGTGTGTGTGTGTGTGTGTGCATATGTGTTTGTGTGCATGGGTGTGTGGGTGTGTGTGTAGGTGTGTGTGTGTGTTTGGCACAGTAACAAAACAATAATTTTATAGGTTAGTTCCCAAAAGCTTATGCGAACGAGCGTTCTCAGCTGACTTATATGGCAAACAAATTACATACATAAATATTGCTGTAAAGGATGATTTTATTACGATTTTCAATATATAATAAAAACAGACTTCTAAAACCTCGATCCTAAAACTTATAAAAGATATCTAATTTCATTCTAAAATAGATTTTGTTTTAATTAATTTCGCTAAACAAAATACTTTAGTCGATCTGTTCTTCACGAGTTTTCTCATCCGAATGGGAACACCATACGACTCCACAACTGTTGAGCCACGGTTCTTAATTCTGATGACAAATTAAAGAGGCAGTGCGATACAAATCCTTTTAAGGAAACGCGCAGGATGATAAATCTTAAAAAGTAAACAGCCCCTCCTTTCCTCCTCGAACAATAATAATAATAATAATAATAATAATAATAATAATAATAATAATAATAATAATAATAATAATAATAATAATTTTTAATAATAATAATAATTTCAAGGACAAGTATCATAAATTTATAAGCCTTTTGCATAACTTGAAAGAGATAGGATGTATGTGCCATCCAGACGATGAAAGGCATTATATTTGGGTATATACATATCTGTGTAAACATTTTGAAGATTTTCAGTTTTCCTCCACTTGTATCTCTGATCGACTTAAGAGATCAACCATACATACTACACCTTTTATTTACTAACATCCAGTCATTCGCCTTACACGGCTAAGTTATCAAATCTTTATGTACCTTCGACCGACACCTTATCTGTGCATTCTATTCTACCTTTTCAAGTCTTTTCGCAACAACGGCATTAAACTTCAGGAAGGAAACCTGTCTGCATTTTCTTCTTTTTAATTCGTCGAGGTTATTTTCGGCCTTGGAGAAAATGGCCTCAGATCTTTTTTGTATTTCTAATTAGGGGCAAGGAAGATGCAGCTGTTTTGAATGTCTTGCCTTAAAAACGAAATTTTTTCTTATTAATTAACACAATGTTCGGCTCAACTATAACACCAACAACCATGGCTGAGGAGAATTCTAAAGAAAAATTTTGTATAACGGAGGTATCAGGAAAAGAAATATTACAATCAGCAAACCCGAAGTTGCCTATAATGTCCACACAAAATTCATATGTTGACATTACGCCGCTTGTGCAGCGAGGATGTCATTATAGTGGTGACATACGAATAGTTAGCTCCAATTATTAATTTCTTCTGTATTACCTGTAGAAAAATATAAAGCAACTTTCCATTGCAAAGATAAAGTTTTGTGAATTAAATATTACAGAACAGTTTATAAGGTCTTTTGGCCTTTGACAAAATCTTATCCAAAAGAAGGATGAAACAGGAGCATCCTCCTAAAGATATGAGAGCAGTACTTTATACAAGCTTCTCTGATGCCGCCCTAGCAACTATTGAAATATATATATATATATATATATATATATATATATATAATATATATATATATATATATATATATATATATATATAATATATATATATATATATATATATATATATATATATATAATATATATATATATATATTATATATATATATATATATAATATATATATATATATATATATATATATATATATATATATATATATCGAAAAATATTTTAAAAATACTAGCAAGTGTCTTTGAGAAGGTGATTTGTAGATGTTGAATTGTCAAAAAAATTGAATGTTACAATGCTGAGTAGAAACCACCAGAAAATTCTATGCAAATCATCAAAAAAAAAAAAAAAAAGAATTTTAAAGAATAAAACCTAGGGCAATTCTAAATGCAAAAGAGCGAGCAGATTTGAAATTGGTAAAAGAATGTAGAGTCGAGTCTTCAGCAAATGAATTAATTATTAGCTGAGCAGCTGACTGAAGTCGTTAACTAAAAGTAGGAATTGAGTAAGATATAGGACAGAACCCTAAGGAACACCACTATTAACAGGGAAGAAAGAAGTTGTCTCCAAAGGCACCAGTTAGTGTGAAATAATCTGAAAAAAATAGACATATATAAGCAAGGAGGAGAGTAGCAACGCATGCCATATCCGGTCAAAGGCTTGAATACATTATGCGACACCATATAAGGCTCAACAAATCTCTAGGAAGCAGACCATAAATCAGTTAAATAGAGAAATTTATCTCCGGTAGACCTGAAGCCTCGAGAAGCCATATACTGAAGATCGAAAAGGGAATGGAATTCCAAATGATCCACGAAATGAGACTTAATAATTGCTTTAAAGTTCTTAGGGAAAAGGCGAATCATAGCTTTAATGTGATTGATCAGATAGAGTGATTTGATTTACAATGGCTTCGCGTTAAAGGTTAGATTTAACAATTACACTCTTCTTATATTAAAGGAAATTGTTTAAATTGAAACACAGAAAGTATTATAAAGCCAGAGTTGGCTCCAGCTCGGAAATACACTTTAATACTTGAAGAGAGATTCCATTCAGGATTAATGTATTTCATTCACCAGATCAAATGTAATCTAAGGTTTAGTAAGGTATGGTACATCTAAGCGGAGGAATAAGACAAGGATTGAAAGAGTCGTCGTACATGGTTCAAATATATATATATATTATATATATATATATATATATATATATATATATATATATATATATATATATATATATATATATATATATATATATATATATATATATATATATATATATATATATATATCGATAAAAGCTAAGTTGT
>SEYY01005694.1:0-2500 GCA_009176605.1 Armadillidium nasatum
ACGATTCCGGAGCTATTCCTCCTCCTGCAACCCCCTCCAACTCATTTTTGCCTAAAATTATAATTTCTTCTAAAGACGTCATTTCTGCTATCACTGAGCAGGCATACGGTCCTGATGGTATCACTCCTGTGGTTCTCAAAACTTGTGCTTCCGAGCTTGCACCTTGCCATGGTAAACTATTTCGTATCTATGTCTTTCTACTTCGACCTTTCCTTCTTGCTGGAAACGTGCGCTCATTCAGCCTGTACCGAAGAGGGGAGACCCGTCTCAACATCTGGGGTGGTTTCATTCATACAGCTATCTTTGAGAAGGTGAAATCTAAGGCTTTTCGACTTATCAACTGTCCTTCTCTCAGAAATTCTCTCCAATCTCTTTCTGCTCGTCGAAATGTTGCGTCACTCTCTCAATGTTATCGCTATTACAATGGACACTGCTCTTCTGAGCTTTCTCGTCGCATACTTCCTCCACTGAGAAGGGCTCGTTTGACTCGTCTTTCTACCCAATCTCAACCTTTCTCTATCCAACTCTCTGACCCCAGACTTAACCGCTATGCTCAATCTTGCATATACTCTACTGGTAAAGTCTGGAACACATTTCCTTCATCTATTTTCCAAACTTCCTATGACTTACAAACTTTTACAAACTAATTACATATAGAAAACTGTAATATATTAATATCTGCTAAAGGACTCTAACCAACGAACTTTAAGATGCTTAGTCTGCGCGCTACCACCAAGCCATGGCGGTTCAAAAAGGAATAGCACTGAGAAGGCTTATAAAGGCCATCCCAACAGGACTCCTCCTATCGCAGCTCAAGCAGAGGGCAACGAGGTCAAAGGTAGAATCCCACACTCACAGACAGTTATATAGAAAAAATCTCAGAGTTTAAAGTCCGCTATATAATATATATATATATATATATATATATATATATATATATATATATATATATATATTATAATATATATATATATAATATATATATATATTATTATTATTATTTCCTCTGGTGGGCAAAGGCTGAGGCCTACCAAATTTAAACCATAGAAAGGAGCAAATCGGGAACCTGTTGAGAATAAAGGCCGACATGTCCCGAGACACGGAGTCTGAAAGTGTGCAAGTCAAAATAAATTGGGAAAATAGATGAAGGTAGTGTGTTCCAGAATTTATAAGTAGAGTGCATGCAAGATTGAGCATAGCGTTTAAGTCTGGGGTCAGAGAGTTGGACAGTGAAATGATGAAGAGTTATGCGACGAGAGAATTCAGAAGAGCAGTGTCCATTGTAATAGCGATGGTATAGAGAAAGTGACGCAACATGTCAACGAGAAGAAAGAGATTGGAGAGAAACAGTAAGAGTAAGAGAGTTGAAAAGACGAAAAGCCCAAGACTCCACTTTTTCAAGGAGAGCTGTATGAGTGAAATCACCCCAGATGTATGAGGCGTACTCCAAACAGGGGTGAACAACACCCCTATAAAGAGCAAGCAACTGGGGTGGTGTGAAGAAATTTTGAAGGCGCCTCAGTGTATCCAATCTCCTAGAGCTTGTTAAGAAGTGAAGTAATGTGATTGTCGAAAAAAGATAAGCTACGAGGAGGAGAGGAACTCCAAGAATATTGAGAGATTCCGGTTTTTGAACTTTGTTTTTGAAGAAGATATCACAGTTATGTGAAAGATTATGTCGAGTAGAAAGAGATAGAGATGAGTTTTTGAGGCATTGAAACAACCATATTTTCTCTGCCTTAATTGAAATGCGAGATAGATTAAAGGTTAGTTGCTCCAAGGCTACCTTCCTTGTTTCTATTAACTGCTGTTTGGAGAGGATTTTTTGAAATTGAAAGGAGTAATAAATTTTGGAGTCAACGGCATAGGAGTGGATAGGAGATAAGTAACAGAGAGAAGTCATTAATAAAAAGCAGAAAAAAAAGTTGGTGATAGGACAAGATCCCTTAGAAATACCACTATTCATAGATTTAAAGAAAGAACGATATCTGTCTATAATAGCTGCTATAGAAAGACCAGAAAGGAAATCAGAGAGAAGGCAACAGAGAAAAGGATAGATCCAAAGAGGGAAGTTTGAAATCATCTTTGTGGCGCTCTATCAAAGTTTCGATAGATCCAGCGCCACAGCAAAAGATTCACCGAAATGCAAGAGAAGAGTCGAACCAGAAGAAAAGAGACCAACCATAGAGCGTTTTCTCCGACAGTTATACTGACGATCAGAGATGAGATTAGAAGAATGAGATGTTTCCAAATTTTTGTGTTAAGGATAGATTGGAACGTTATATATATGATATATATTATATATATATATATATTATATTTATCTATATATATATTATATATTATATATATATATATATATATATATATAATAATCTATATATATATATAAATATATATATATATATATATTATAATCTATATATATATATTATATATTATATATATATATATATATATTTATATATATATTAATTATATATATATATATATATTATAA
>SEYY01005694.1:7500-12500 GCA_009176605.1 Armadillidium nasatum
GTATCCCTTCTGTGGTTCTCAAAGTTTGTGCTTACCCTGCCTTGATAAACTATTTCGTCTTTTTCTCTCTACTTCAACCTTCCCTTCTTGCTGGAAACGTGCGCTCTTCAGCCTGTGCCGAAGAAGAGGAATCCCTCTCAACCCTCTAACTGCAGCCCCATTTCTTTGACCTTCATTCTCTCTAAGGTTTTTGAATCTATCCTAAACATTAAGATTTGGAAACATCCCAATCCTTCTAATCTTATCTCAGATCGCCAGTATGGCTTTCGTAAGAAACGCTCTACTGGTGATCTTCTTTTCCTACTCTCTGACTCCTGCCTCCGCTCTTCGGCATTTCGGTGAATCTTTTGCTGTCACGCTGAACATATCGAAAGCTTTCGATCTAGTCTGGCACAAAGCTTTGATTTCAAAACTTCCCTCTTTCGGTATCTATCCTTCACTCTGAGATCTTCTCTCTGATTTTCTTTCAGGTCGTTCTATAAAAGTTGTTGTAGATGGCCACCGTTCTTCCTTTAAATCTATTAACAGTGGTGTTTCTCAGGGTTCTGTTCTATCCCCAACACTTTTCTACTTTTCATTACTGACTTTTTTCCTATTTCTTCATCTCTTATCCACTCTTATGCTAATGACTCCATGCTTCATTACTCCTTCCAGTTTGAAAAACGCAACTCCCAACAACAGTTGATAGACGCAAAGAGGGTAGCCTTGGAGCAACTAACCTACGATCTTTTACGTATTTCAAACTGGAGCAGATAAAACATGGTTGTTTTCAATGCCTCAAAAACTCAATTTCTCCATCTCTCAGCTCGACAAATCTTCCACACAACTATGATATCTTCTTCGAAAACACACAATTCAAGCCTTCATCTCTTCTTAATATTCTCGATGTTTCTTTTTCTTGAGATATTTCTTGGAAAGATCGCATTACTTCTATCTCTAAACAAGCTTCTAAGAAGTTCAGTGCTCTGAGGCGTCTTCAGAATTTCTTCACTCCACCCCAGTTGCTTGCTCTTTATAGAGGTGTTGTTCATCCCTGTATGGAGTACACATCACGCATTTGGGGTGGTTCAGCTCATACACTTCTCCTTGGAAGGGTGGAGTCTAGGGTCTTTCGTCTTATCAACAATTCTGCTCTCACTAATTCTCTACAGTCTCTTTTTGTCTGTCGAACTGTTGCGTCACTCTCTCTATACTATCGCTATTAGCAAGCGGACACTGCTTTTCTGAACTCTCCCGTCGCATACCTCCTCCTTTGAGAAAAGTTGGTGCAACACGCCTCTCTAAACATTCTCATCCTTTCTCGATCCATCTCTCAGATTCCAGACTTAGCACACTTCCTTCATTTATTTTACCAACTTCCTATGACTTACACACTTTTAAACATCGTGTAATGGGACATGTCGGCCTTTTAAATTGACATGATTTCTGACTTTTTCCTTAACTCTGGTGGTTGTTTAGTAGGACTCCGTGCTTTGCCTACCGGATGCAATAATATATATATATATATATATAAATATATATTATATATTATATATATATATATATAATATATATATATATATATATATCTCCGGCATCCGCGATAGGCCTGGCCCAGCCAGCGGTATCCGCCGTGGGCCCGAAACCCTAAGATCTTCCCGAAGATCCCACTTACAGGAAATAGTCCTTCCTGGGGGATGAAGTTTTTTTATATATATATATAATATATATATATATATATATATATATATCATATAATATTATATTATATATATATTATATTATAAAATATATATATATATAATTATATATATATTATATATATATATATATATATATATATATATTATAAATCATACACATATTTATACCCAGGAAAGGCAAACGGAATCGGAACGGCACCCTCAAGGACGTATAATATATATATTATATATTAATATATATAATATATATATATATATATATATATATTATTATATATATATATATATATAAATCTTTCCCACAACTGTGGGGTGGTGTCTAGCATAAACCACAATCAGTCCTAATACTCATAAACTTGCAACTCTCTTCCTCTCGCTTCTATCCTCCGTCAACAGAAAACCTTCCCCCCAGTTCAACCCTCTGTCCCTCAATATCTTCTTGACCACGCTCATCCAACATTCTTTTGGTTTCCCCCAACCTCTCATACCCACCATTTCTGAAACGAACACCTTTTCTGCCAATCTCTTCTCATTCATCCTACAAGCATGTTTAAATCACCTCAGCATGCTCTGTTCAGCTCCCCCTACCAAATTCATTCTCCAACTACCCATCTCCTATATTCTAACATTCATGCCTCTTTCCCTTCTACTTTTTACCACACACACTTCTCTCTGACCCTTCATTTCAAAAACCTCAACCTTTTTCTTTTCCTCGTATTCAACCTCCAAATCTTGCTACTATACATAACTAGCGGTTCACAGCAACCCTCGAACATTTCCAACTTCACCTTTCTGCACAATCTTCCTCTTTTCCAAATATCCCTCAAACCATCTAGCACTTTCTCCCCTTCACTTATTCTATGCCCTACTTCGTCGTCCACAGTACCATCTCTTCCCAAAAAATTCACCCCCAGGTATTTAAATGAATTAACCCACTCCAATCTCTCCCTCCCTACTTTAATCCGCAATTTGTCACCCTCACCTATTTCCCTCTCCATTCCCTCCCCATTTTTTATCCAATTCGACACAACCTTTTACAAATTTCTCCACCAAAACCTTCAAATACTCTTGTGATTCGCGACCCCATACTTACTGTTCTCTCATTCTCACCCATCTACCTTCCCTAACCATCATTCTCGCTGCTTTGTCAATAAATAAGTTAATGAAACCTGGAGACATTAAACAACCCTGCCTCAATCCATTATTTACATAAAAAAAATCAGTTTCCATTCTATTTTCTCTCATACATGCCCTGCTATTCCTATAAATGCCCTTATACCCTCCATATCCTTCCCCTCAATTTCATACTCACTCAGGGCCTCCCATAGTTTACTCCTATTCACTCTATCATAAGCTTTTTCCAGATCCATAAAACACATATACAAATAAATCCTTTCGTTTATCTCTACTTTTCTCTTCGATCATTCTTAAAGTGAAAACCTGATCCGTACACACCACTGCCTTCCCTAAATCCCCTTTACTCCTCACCTATCAACCCATTCATCTCTATCCCATTAAAATTCAAACATATACTTTCCCTTCTATGCTCAGCAAACAAATCCCCCTATGACTCCCACACTCAAATTTATCCCTTTTTCCTTTATATAAAGGGATCATACACGCATCTTGCCAATCTTGAGGTACCTTTTCCAATATCCAACATAAGTTAAACAATCTTGCCAACCATTTTATCACACTCACCCCTCCCCCTTTCATCAACATCTCTCCACTTATCTCATTCAATCCAGACGATTTACCCCTTTTCACTTTCCTCAATGTTTTACCAATTTCTTTTATCATTCCTTACTTTCTCCCTCCACTACTTCATCTTCACTCTTCGCCTCCACTCACATTTAGCAGACTATTAAAGTATTCCCTCCATCTTACCCCAACTTTACCTTCTGCCTATTTTATTCCACTGTCTGTTCCCTTTATCCTATCTTTCATTACCTCCCTCTTATTTCTTACCTTGTATCACCTCATTCCAAAACATCTTACTCCTTTCTCTAAATCCTTACATTATCTTATTACTCTAATTCTCATCTGCTCTTTCCTTCACCCTTCTTACTTCCCTCTTGACTATCCTCTTCTTATTCTTCTAAGCCTCCCAATCTTCTAATCTTGTAGTACCCAGATATTTTACAAAAATTTCCTTCTTTTCTTTTACTGCAATTTTCACCACCATTCACTTGCCCTCCCACCCTCCTCATTCCCCACACATTTCTTGCACTTTCTACCATACTCTCCCTAAACCTGCCACACTCAACCTCCAATCAAACTCAATCATACTATCTCTCACCTCTTCCCAACTTAAATTTAACTCTCTTCTAAACTGTTCTCCCACTTCCCTCTCCTCCATTCTTTCAACTCTTACAATCTTCACTCCTCTCTTTAAGCTGCCCAATCTTCCTTCAGCCTCCCTTCAATTCTAATTCTAGCCATCACCAAATAATGGTCAGAAATTCCTTTAGCTGCCCCTTTAAACAAATTCATATCTAGAAGCCTGTCTCTTATACTTTTCTTAATACATATATAATCTATTAAGCCACCTTCGCCATTTACTCCACTTACCCAAATTAGCTTGTGACACAACTTTTTATTTTACCAAGTATTGCCTATTAATAATGTATTTGCCATTCATACTTCAACTAAATTCTCCCCATTTGCATTCCTATCTCCCAATTCAAACGGGCCTACCACCCCTCCTTCCTTGTCTACATCAAACCTCGTATTTAAATCTCCTATTAAGCATACATTTACATCCGCTTCGAAACCACTTAAACATTCATTTAAATTCTCCCAAATCACTCTCCTGCCTTTCTCCCTCGCACCATTCACTGGAGCATAAGCACATACAAACACTCATTCCTCTCTGTTAAACCTCAATTTCACCAATATTATTTTAGATATTCTTTCACACTTTCTCATAAAATCCCACCATCTTTGATTCATTGCTATCGCCACCCTTTCCTTAGCTCTTATTCTCTCACTAACTCCTGAATATACCCCTTTAGATTCACTAAAATCGATCTCCCTTTCCCTATAAGTTTAGTTTCTGTCAAATCTTGCAAATCCAACTTGTTAATTTTACAAATCTCACCAATTTCCACCTGGTTTCGTATGGTCACTTATTCCCTTTATGATAAAACACTCAATTTTACACACTACTGAGCTTTTCTTTAATTAATTCCATTCTCCCAGTCCTGATAGTATACTGTTCAGCCATTACACTGAGGGATAGAAAATCGTCCACGTAGTACTCTCCCAGCCTAAATTCCCAACTTAAAATTTATTTTAAGCACTATCAAAACATAGCAA
>SEYY01005694.1:25000-42500 GCA_009176605.1 Armadillidium nasatum
CAATGATAATAATAATAATGTTAATAATAATAATAATAATAATAAAAGAAGGGACATCATCAATGATAACAATACTCATAAGACAATAATAATAATAGTAATAAAATAATAATAATAATAATAATAATAATAGCAACAAAATTACAAGGAATAGTTACAATAGCAACGATAATAATAATAATAATACTAACAATAATAGCTATAGTAATAATAATAACAAAAATAGTAATAATAATAACAATAATAATAATATTGAAATGACAATAATAATAATAATAATAATAATAATAATAATAATAGAAATAAAAATAATAATAATAATAATAATAATAATAATAATAATAATAATAATAATAATAATAATAATAATAATAATAATAATAATAACAATAATAATAACCATAATAATAATAATATAAAAATAATTATAGTAATAATAATAATACTAAAAATAATAATAATAATAATAGTAATAATAATAACAAAAATAATAACAATAATAAAAATAATAGTAACGATAATAATTTTAATAATAATAATAATAATAATAATAATAATAATAATAATAATAATAATAATAATAATAATAATAATAAAAATTATTACTTTAAAGTGTGCATTCATTATTTCAAAGATAGTAAATAACTCGCTGTAGAGCCCACAACAATGTTTTTTTTTTTTTATGGTGTGGTTTAGAGAATAAATAAATTTTTTCCCAAGACAAAGTTTTAGAATCGGTTCAGGTTTATAGGTTCCAGATGGTTTGTTAGGCTTTTTCTCTTTCTCATGAAATGTAGGGGAAGAGAGATAGTGAGAGGGAGAAACGGAAAGGAGTAAATAATAAATAAATAAATAAATAATAAAAATAATAATAATAGACAAGAATAAAGAATAATAATAATAATGCTATTAATAATAATAAGGATAATAATAATAATAATAATAATAATAATAATAATAATAATAATAATAATAATAATAATAGTGGCAATAAAGTAATAATAAAACAATGACAAAAATAAAAAGCAAAGATAATTATAATAATAGTGTTAGTAATAATAATAAATAAATAAGGAATATTAATAATAGGCAAAAAGAAATAATAATAATAATAATAATAGTAATAATAAAAATAATAATAATAATAATAATAATAATAATAATAATAATAATAATAGTAATAATTAAAATAAGAACAATAATAATAGTAATAGTAATAATAATAATAATAATAATAATAATAATAATAATAATAATAATAATAATAATAATAATAATAATAATAATAATAATAATAATAATAGCGGCAATAAAGTAATAATAAAACAAAGATAATACTAAGATGTAGCATAGTAATAACATTACTAGAAGTAACGAGAATTATAATAATTGTAATAATAATATAGACCTTAATAACACTGATAAGATTAGTACTAACTTTAATAAGAAGCGAACAGGGAATAATTAGTACTGGTTAAGATAATACTTTTTAATATTGAGTGCAAAAGCTTTCAAAGATTTTTTATTTTTAATTTCTGTTGGTAGATCGTTAAATAGTTTTGCTGATTTGAATGTAAAAGCTTGTCTGGCCTTCTCTAGCCTATAAAACTGTGGATTAATATGTAGGTTATTTCGCAGATTAACATCTCTTCGAATTTGATTATTACGAAAGTTAGTTATTAAAAAATTGCAGGTTTCATTATTCATTATTTTGTGTAGTTCTTTTAGTAGAGTAAGATTTAATAAGTGATGAAACTGTAAGATTTTAAGTTTCTTAAATAAAGGTTGGGTATGTTCATAGAGATGACTAGCAGATAGTAAACGAATAAAGCGTTTTTGCATGAGAACAACAGGGTTGATAACATAGTTTCTAGCAATACCGTAGATTGGCAGGCAATACAACAACTGTGAGTGTAAGTGTGTGTAGTATATTTTTTAAAAAATATATAAGGGGATGGATTTTGCTAATTTGACTAAAATATACATATATTTCGCTAATTTATTTACTAATTGATTTATATGTTCTTTAAACGTTAATTTGTCATCGAATAAAACACCCAGTATTTTTGCAATTGAAACTCGTTGCAACTCGGTTTGATTTAAGTTAATTTTGAAGTCTTCATTTATATTTTTATTACTAATAAAAAGATATGATGTTTTTTGCACATTTAATGAAAGTTTATTAGAATTTATCCAAGTCATTATTTTATTTAAAGCTAACACAGCTTTTTGTGAGAGAGTGTCATGATTTTTATCGGTTATTAATATCGAAATATCGTCAACAAAAGAGATGGAGTAAGAGTCGTGCGAGTTGAATAGGTCGTTCGTATATAGGGTAAAAAGTAATGGCCCCAAGATAGATCCTTGGGGGACGCCAGTGGCTACTAGCGATGTATTAGAGTGAATGTCCCCCAATTTTACAAATTGTGGTCTACTAGTTAGGTAAGATCTAAACCATTGAAGTAGGTGTCCTTCAATGCCCATCATGTTCATTTTCTTTAAAAGAATATTATGATCAACAGAGTCAAAGGCTTTTGATAGATCTAGTAATAAAAGTAAAGATGAATCTTTCCGTTCGATGTTTTCGTATATTTTCTCAGTCAGGCACAAGAGGGCATCGGACGTCGATCTTCCTTTACGGAAACCAAATTGATAGTCATGAAGGAGATTATTTGAGCTGAAATATTCGGTTAGTTGCGTTAATATTAATTTCTCAAATATTTTGCTAATATTATGTGTAATTGAAATCGGTCTATAATTAAGAGGAATCGATTTATCACCTTTTTTGTGAATTGGTGTAACTCTTGTGGTCTTGAACACATGTGGGAAAACTCCCGTGTGAATAGAGGCGTTAAAAAGGTCTTTTAATGGAGGAGAAATTATGTCGGCGACGAGTTTTAAGATGTTAATGGGAATGGTTGTAATGTCACACGCTTTATTTTTTTGACCAGCAATTACCGTTTTTACTTCATGGTTCGAGATATTCTTAAATGAGAAGCGCGAACCGCAAGGTCTCATATAGGTTTCGAAAGCGGTTTGGTTGGAAGGCCTATTAGCCGCGTTTTGTTTACCAACGTTTATGAAGTGATTATTGAGTTCGTCGGCAATTTCCTTTTGTTTGTTTATTATTTTTCCATTTATATTTAGTTCTTTTATATTATTGATTCCCGATTTATTTTTGTTAATTAAGCTGTTTATTAGGCCCCACGTTTTTTTAGGATCATTATGGACGTCATTAAATTTGTTTAACGTAGTATTTCTTTTTCGCTTTTTTTAAGACGATTTTTAATTGTTTATCAAAGTTCATGTATAATTGAAACGGTATAATCCCTTCTTTGTAATTGCGGTAAAGTTTATGCTTCTGATTAATCGATTTTTTTAAGCCAGGTGTTATCCAAGGATTTTGTATCCTTTTTGGACCCAGTTGTTTTGTTTTTATTGGAAAGGAATCATTATAACACGTAGTTAAGGAGTTTAAAAAAATGTTGAATTTCGAATCTATGCTATCTTGGTCATTCTGTATGAATGAGAAGTCAATATTGTTCATTTTATCAACAAAAACTCTCCTACAATTTTCATTATCTATTCTATATTTGACAGTAGTAAGGGTACTAGTTTTATTAACATTAAATCTTACGAGACAGGGATAATGATCAGAGATGTCTGTCTTAATCACAAAGGAGTAATAATAGTAATAATAAAAGTTAAATACAATAGTACCCATAATAATATAAATTAATGACAATTGTAGTTATAATAGTAGCCAGTAATGGTAACAATAATGAGTTAACGACAACAAGAACAATAACAATAGTAATAATAATAATAATAATAATAATAATAATAATAATAATAATAATAATAATATTAACAAAAATAATAATTGTAATTATAATTATAATAAATACCATCTCCAGTAGTAATACTAGAAAATAGTTAAGCATTACTGTTAATGTGTGACGTCGCTAGAATTATAGGAATATCTTCTGCATATGTAATAAAAAATAGTAATAATAATACTAATAATAATAGTAATAATGTTAATAATAATAATAATAATAATAATAATAATAATAATAATAATAAAAGCAATAATAATAAATAATAATAATAACAATATAATAAAATAATAATTATAATAAAAAAAAAAAAAAAAAAAATAAAAAAAATAAAAAAAAAAATAATTAATAATAATAATAATAATAATAATAATAATAATAATAATAATAATAATAATAATAATAATAATAATAATAATAATAATAATAATAATAATAATAATAATAATAATAATAATAATAATAATAATTTGTTTCTTACTGTAACGCTAAAAAAAAAAAAAAGAAATTAGGGGCAGATTAATTGAAGTGTTCTTTCTCTATCTCTGACTTCTTCTCTTTTTACTCAAAAGTAAATAAAATAAAAATGATGCTTTCATAAAAATAGCGTCTGTTCACATTTTGTAGATTGAGACCATTTTCTCTTGCAAGGTAACTAACTATTGTAGGCATGAAAAGATTTTTCAACTATGTAAATTCAGGATGTAAAATTGTTCATATATATATATATATATATATATATATATATATATATATATATATATATATATATATATATATATATATATATATATATATATATATATATATATATGTGTGTGTGTGTGTGTGTGTGTGTGTGTGTGTGCGTGTGACCTCTGATTGGAAAAGACCTAAAGGTCACACGAGTAGTAAAGGGCGTACATCAGTGCTACCACAGCTGTGCAGTACATTATATGTAATATACGATACATTGAAGAAAGAACTAGTGGATCAAAGTTTATTGAGAAAAATGGGACATAGTAGAATTAAATATTAGTATTACATATATCTTACTGATTTTTGAGGAGCAGGTTAAATTTTACCATGAACTAACAAACTTGCTTCAGAAGCGTAACATTTATACGTCAGCGAAAAGCGTCGGCAGCAAGAAGTGATTATTGCATATATAAGTTGTAGTAAATAGATCGAACAGAAGTAGTCCAACGATTCCAGTCGGTCCAAGTCTAACAATCCATCGTTTTGGAAACTTATTGTCAAGATACCGTTTGATTGATTATCAAAATTCTTGTGAATTTTACACATCAATAAAGAGGACACAGGAATGAAGCTGCGGATCGCTGTTCTGTTGGAAAAACAATCGGCAAAACTGAAACCATGATGGCTAATTTTCAACTTTGATGATTATTTATTTTATTTATTAATATATTTTTCTCTAATTCTTTTATTCAATTACAAAGAACACTAAAATCAGGGTGCACTCTCCCCAAAGCCAACTTCCTAACATTAGATATTTGTTGCTGCTTTTGTTCTATATCAAAATTCAAAAAGAAATACGAAATAGAATCTTTGGCAAATGTGGAATATTTGATGAGTTACATATAGAAGATTAAATATTAATGAACCGTAGAAGAAGATTAAAGATAAAACTGAATTCCGAGGAACGATACCATCAATATTTAATGTATAAACTGTGATAGTCTGAAACAGATATTTTCCTGTAGAACGACCGGAGAAAAAAGTAAGTGAGAAAATCTGTAAAACAAATTTCGTGTTAAATTTTCTCATTAACTTTCGATATGTCTATCTCCACCAGTAAATAATTTAAAACTTCAAAACACAAAACATTAGGAGACCGTAAAAGAAAAAGTAAATCATTAGTCTAGTTCAGCAATGGCGAACTTTAGTACATCTAAAAATTTTAGAAACTTAAATGGCTCACGCATATACTTACTAATATATTTTTAATGACAGACCATACCGATCCATACCAAGGAGATTCCTGTTAGTTGATTTTTTATAGTTCATGGATGGATGGGTTATAATATACACATGCACAAAAAATTATCACAAACTAAATTAGCAGGATCAGAAAGAAACGAGTAGACATTAACATTAAACATTGACAACTGATAAACTGCAAAGAGAAAAACAATCAAATAACATATAATGTATGAACTATTTCAGAAATGTTTCTATATTATTTAATTTTAATTGTTTTTTTAAGTTTATCGCCGCAATTGAACAAAACATTGTGAGACTAGCCGAGAAACGAGGAGTTTGAAACATCGTCATACGTTTGGCAGTGCATAATTTCTGAGAAATATAAATTTTTTTTTTTAAATCAATTTTCTGATATTTTCTCCTTGTCTCGTGGGTCACTGAAAAGTTGGTGGTGGGTTAGTTCGTAACCAGCGGATCACTGGTTCCCCATCACCGGTCAAGAATATCTGACTAAACCTTACTGGTGATTTGTGATAGATACTATTTGATGCATTACGAAGTTTCAGATTTTTTTTCGTTCATTATAAATTTGTAAGCTTTGGAAAGAAGTGAACTGAAGTAGGACACATCAGGTAGGAGAGGCAGACGTTGATTGGAAGAAGTCAAAACAGTTACAAAGGCAGGATACAGGCTCAAAGATACAAGTTCTGAAAACGAAAGAAAGAATATTATCAAAATATTAACCCTTTTTCCTTTTCTCCTTGTTAAGCCTAGAAAGATCAGAAATCGTACCTTTCAGAAAATTTTAGGTATGAAAGAGCTGAAGTGATGTAAATGGAAAAATGAAATGGGAATCGTCTAAAGTGGCTAGAGACAAAAAATGTGCAATAAGGCACCTGTACCATGAAAGGGCTATATATATATATATATATATATATATATATATATATATATATATATATATATATATATATATATATATATATATATATATATATATATATATATATATATATATATATATATATATATATATATATATATATATATATATATATATATATATATATATATATATATATATATATATATATATATATATATATATATATATATATATATATATATATATATATATATATTTATGTCTCCTCCGGTGGGCAAAGGCCAGGAGGCCTACCAAATTCCACCGGAGTTGGGAAAGGTCTATAATCATGGTCGATGGTGGCCGACGTGTCCAGACACACGGCGTTTGAAAGTATGCAAGTCAAAGGAAGTTGGGAAAACAGATGAAGGGAGTGTGTTCCAGACTTTACCAGTAGAGTATATGTAAGACTGAGCATAGCGGTTAAGTCTGGGGTCGGAGAGTTGGACAGAGAAAGGATGAGAATGTGTAGAAAGGCGTGTCGCACGAGCTCTTCTCAATGGAGGAGGTATGCAACGAGAGAGTTCAGAAGAGCAGTGTCTGTTGTAATAGCGATAGTAAAGAGAGAGTGACGCAACAATTCGACGGGCAGAAAGAGATTGAAGAGAGTTAGTAAGAGTAGGAGAGTTGATGAGACGAAATGCCCTTGACTCCACCTTCTCTAAGAGAGCTGTATGTGTGGAACCACCCCAGATGTGCGAAGCATACTCCATACAGGGACGAACAACACCCCTATACAGAGCAAGCAACTGGGGTGGCGTGAAGTAATTCTGAAGGCGCCTCAGAACACCCAACCTCTTAGAAGCTTGTTTAGAAAGAGAAGTAATGTGATCTTTCCAAGAAAGATCACGAGAAAAAGAAACACCAAGAATATTAAGGACAGATGAAGGCTTGAGTTGTGTGTTTTCGAAGAAGATATCATAGTTGTGTGGAAGATTGTGTCGAGTGGAGAGATGGAGGAACTGAGTTTTTGAGGCATTGAAAACAACCATGTTTTCTCTGCCCCAATTTGAAATACGGGAAAGATCAGAGGTTAGTTGTTCCAAGGCTACCCTTCTCGAGTCTATCAACTGCTGTTGGGTGGGACGTTTTTCAAAATGGAAGGAATAATGAAGGGTGGAGTCATCAGCATAGGAGTGGATAGGAGATGAGGTGATGGAGAGAAGGTCATTAATGAAGAGTAGAAAAAGTGTTGGTGATAGTACAGAACCCTGAGGAACACCACTATTAATAGATTTAAAGGATGAACGGTGGCCGTCTACAACAGTTGCTATAGAACGACCGGAAAGGAAATTAGCGAGAAGATCACAGAGAGAAGGATAGATACCGAAAGAGGGAAGTTTAGAAATCAAAGCTTTGTGCCAGACTCTATCGAAGGCTTTCGATATGTCCAGCGCGACAGCAAAAGATTCACCGAAATGCCGAATAGCGGAGGACCAAGATTCAGAGAGAAGGGAAAGAAGATCACCTGTAGAGCGTTTCTTACGAAAGCCATACTGGCGATCAGAGATAAGATTAGAAGAATTGAGATGCTTCCAAATCTTCCTGTTAAGGATAGATTCGAAAACTTTAGAGAGAACGGAGGTCAAAGAAATAGGACGGTAGTTGGAGGGTTGAGAGGGGTCCCCCTTCTTCGGCACAGGTTGAATGAGCGCACGTTTCCAGCAAGAAGGGAAGGTTGAAGTAGATAGACAAAGACGAAATAGTTTACCGAGGCAGGGTGCAAGCTCGGAAGCACAAGTTTTGAGAACCACAGGAGGAATACCATCAGGACCGTACGCCTTCTTAGTATTAAGCTCAGAGAGAGCAGAAATGACATCTTTAGAAGAAATTCTAATTTTAGGCATAATTGAGTTAGAGGGGGTTGAAGGAGGAGGAATAGCTCCGGAATCGTCTAAGGTTGAATTAGAGGCAAAAGTTTGAGCAAAGAGTTCAGCTTTAGAAAGAAGGTAAAACAGCAGTTGTGCCGTCGGAAGATATTAAAGGAGGGAAAGAGGAAGAAGCAAAGTTAGAGTTGACATTTTTTGCAAAATGCCAGAAAGAACGTGAAGAAGAGGAACCAGAAAGATTATTGCATTTTTTACGGAGAAAGGAGTTTTTAGTGTTACGAAGGATAGATTTTGCACGATTCCGGGATGAAATATAAGTAGTGTGAGTTTCAGGAGTTTGAAGACGACGGTAATCCCTGAAGGCAGCATCCCTGCGGTGGATAGCACGAGAACAAGCAGAGTTAAACCAAGGTTTATTAGGTTTAGTAGAAGGGAAAGAATATGGAATGTATGCCTCCATGCCAGAGAGAATCACCTCGGTAATGCGTTCTGCACACTCCGAGGGACCCCTCCCACGGAAGCAATAATCATTCCACGGGAAATCAAAGAAGTACGACCGCAAGTCCGACCAGCTTGCGGCACCGAAGTGCCACAAGCGTTTCCTTTCCGTAGAAGGGGGTCTTTCCTGCGGAAGACTTGAAGAGATAGGAGAGGATACAGAGATAAGAAGATGATCGGAGAAACCCAGAGGAGGAAAGAGTTTAACAGTATAAGGAGAAGGATTAGAAGTTAGGAAAAGGTCTAGAACGTTGGGTTCATCTCCAAGACGATCAGGGATACGATTAGGGAGCTGCACCAACTGCTCAAGGTCGTTTTGGATAGCGAAAAGGAAGGCACGTTCACCAGCTGTATCATGAGAACTAGAAGAAAGCCATTGGCGGTGGTGAACATTGAAATCACCTAATATGATGATTTCAGAGAAAGAGAAGAAGAAGAGAGAATGTGCTCTATTTTGGAGTTTAAATAGTCGAAGAATTTAGCATAGTCAGTAGAATTAGGAGATAAATAAACTGAACAAATGAATTTAGTCGTAGAGTGGCAAGAGAGCCTAAGCCATAAGGTGGAAAATTCGGAAGACTCCAAATTAGAGACACGAGAACAAACGACATCGTTGCGCACATATGCACAACAACCGCCTTTGGCTGAAAATTGAGGATAGAGACAGTAGGAGGAAACAGAATAGGGTTTGCTATCAGAACGCTCAAACATCTGAGTTTCGGTCAAGAATAAGAGGTGAGGTCTAGAAGAAGAGAGGTGATGTTCAACAAAGTGGAAATTAGAGTGCAGACCGCGAATGTTGCAGAAATTAATGAAAAAAATAGACCGTGCATCAGGACAAGCCGGCGGCCGAGTCCTGGTGGCACCAACCCCATCACCGGAGGCCACCAACTCCCAAGTGGTGATGGAGGAAGGGGTGGATGAGGGGCTATTTTTGGAAGCCGCACCCCGTGGCTTCTCCGAGGCTACCGAAGTTGACGCCATTTTTTATTTTATTTTAATTATTTTTAAGATGTGTTAGAAATGTTTTATGTATGTAAAGGAGAGCCACTCCGTGTAGATAGAAGGTGAGCGCGAAAGGGAGCGAACCATTGGGCACCGGGATGAGATAGGAGTACCTTTAACATCCCGTATACCCAACAGGGGGTAATCTCATCGCTTCGGGAGCGCTACTTCCCTCCCCCGTAAATATATATATATATATATATATATATATATATATATATATATATATATATATATATATATATATATATATATATATATATATATATATATATATATATATATATATATATATATATATATAGTGATGGCATCCGCATCCGCACCAAAATCAACATCCGCATCCGCATCCGCATCCGCATTTTCGAAAATTCAACATCCGCATCCGCATCCGCATCCGCATCCGCATCCGCATCCGCACTTTCAAAAATTCAACATCCGCATCCGCATCCGCACTTCTCCAAAATTCGATATCCGCATCCGCATCCGCAAATTAGAAAATATGACATCCGATCCATCACTAATATATATATATATATATATATATATATATATATATATATATATATATATATATATATATATATATATATATATATATATATATATATATATATATATATATATATATATATATATATATGCGAATTGTAGATCAAGAGTGAGGGTGAAGAGAGAACTATCGGATTGGTTTAGCATAGGAGTGGGATTGAGACAGGGGTTTGTAGTGTCTCCATGTTATTTAATCTATTGATGAATGGTTTACTTAGAAAAATGGAGAGAGAAGGGAAGAGTATTACGTTGAGAAATATGGAGGGTGAATGTGAAGTGAATGTTTTACTTTTTGCAGATGATGCGGCATGTGTTGGTGGCAGAATCTGGAGAAAAAATGAGAATACTTGTGATAGAGTTTGAAGGGAAATGTGCAAACACGAGATTGAAATTCAATCCAGCGAAGAATAAAGTTATGAGGATTGGAGGTGGGGATGAGGAAATGTGGAGGGAGGAATTGGTTTGTAGAAGTGTGAGAATGGAAACTTGAGGAGGTGAATGAATTCAAATATCTAGTAATGTTGGGTGGAAGGTAAGGGTGGGACGGAAAAAGGAATAAAGAACAGAGTGGTAGAAGGAATGAAAGTATTGGGGGGCCTAAGAAAAGTATGGAAGAAAGGAAAAATTTTAGAAAGAAATAAAGATAAGAATGTTTGAATGTATGTGTTCACCTTCTGTATTGTATGTGTGTGAAACATAGACAATAAGTGCTCGGTCGAGAAAAAGTTTCAATGTCTTTGAGATGAAAGATTTGAGAGCGATATATAAATTGAGAAGGATTGATAGAATTAGAAATGAAAGAATAAGGGAGATGTGTAAATGGAAGAAGGTTGTAATTGATAGAGAGGAGGAGGATGTGCTAAAATGGTTTGAACATATGTGAAGAATGAAAGAGAACAGAATGGTTGGCAAGGTACGTAGATCCGATGTAGATAGGGGAAGGGTAGGGGAGGGGAAGGCCGAAGTGGAGATGGATGGATGGAGTGAGAGTGATTTTGATGGAAGGAATTTGAGTTTAGACGACTGGAGAAGATTTGTGGAGACAGAGATGGAGGGAGGTGGTGAAAGCGTTGAAAGGTAAGAATAGTTATGTTTGTAAGGGAATTGTGGTGGGCACCACCTCACGAAAGTGGGAAAGGTGATAGTGAAATATATATATATATATATATATATATATATATATATATATATATATATATATATATATATATATATATATATATATATATATATATATATATATATATATATATATATATATATATATATATATATATATATATATACATCCGCATCCGCATCCGCATCCTCATCAAAATTAACATCCGCATCCGCATCCTCATCAAAATTGACATCCGCATCCGCATCCGCATCCGAACTTTTCGAAAATTCATAATCCGCATCCGCATTCGCATCCGCACTTTCGAAAATTCAACATCCGTATCCGCATCCGCATCCGCACTTTCGAAAATTCAACATCCGCATCCGCATCCGCACTTCTCCAAAATTCAACATCCGCATCCGCATCCGCATCCGCAAATTGGAAAATATCATCGATCCATCATATATATATATATATATATATATATATATATATATATATATATATATATATATATATATATATATATATATATATATATATATATATATATATATATATATATATATATATATATATATATATATATATCCTCCGGTGGGCAAAAGCCGTAGGCCTACCAATTTCCTCCTGAGTTCGGAAATATCAGATCTTGGAGTTAAAGGTCGACATGTCCAGATACACGGCATTTGAAAGTGTTCAAGTCAAAGGAAGCTGGGAAAACAGATAAAGGGAGTGTATCCATACCTTACCAGTAGAGTTCATGTAAGACTGAGCATAGTGGTTAAGTCTTGGGTCAGAGAGTCGGAAAGAGAAAGGATGAGAATGTCTAGAAAGGCGTGTCGCACGAGGAGGAGGTATGCGATGGGAAGAGTTCAGAAGTGCAGAGCCAGTTAAAATAGTGATAATGTAAAGAGAGTGACAAGAATTCGACGAGCAAAAGAAGACTGGAGACAATTAGTAAGAGCGGGAGAGTTGATGAAACGAAAAACCCTAGACTCCACTTTCTGGAGGAGAGCTGCATGAGTGGAACCACCCAAGATGTGAAAGACGTACTCTGTACACAGGCGAAACACCTCTATAGAGAGAAAGCAACTGGTGTGGCATGAAGAAATTACGAAGGCACCTCAGAACACCCAAACTCTTAGAAGCTTGTCTAGAAAGAGAAGTTATGAGATCTTTCCAAGAAAGATCACGAGAAAAAGAAGAACCGAAAATAATAAGAGCAGATGAAGATTTGAGTTGTGTGTTTTCGAAGAAGAAGACAGCATCTGTTGTGTTGAGTAGAGAGTTTTCGAGGCATTGAAAACGATTATGTTTTCTCTGCCCCAATTATCTGAATGATTAGAGGTTAGTTGTCCCAAGGCTACCTTCCTTGCTTCTATTAACTACTGTTGGGAGGGGTGTTTTTCAAACTGAAAGGAGTAATGAAGGGTGGAACCATCAGCATAGGAGAGGATAGGAGACGAAGTAATAGAGAGAAGGTAATTAATGGAAAGTAGAAAAAATGTTAGGAAAAAGACAAAACCATGAAGAACATCTCTACAGATACATTTAACAGATGAACGATGGCTGTCTACAACAGCGGCTATAGAACTACCAGAAAGGAAATTAGAGAGAAGATGGCAGAGAAAAGGATAGATCCCGAAAGAAGGAAGTTTAGAAATCAAACCTTTGTGTCAGACTCCATCGAAAGCTTTCGATATGTCCAGCGTGACGGCAAAAGATTCACCGAAATAACGAAGAACGGAGGAACCAAAAGTCAGATAGAAGGAAAAGATCACCAGTAGAGCTTTTCTTACGAAAGACATACTGGCGATCAAAGATAAGATTAGAAGAATTGAGATGTTTAGAAATCTTTCTGTTATGGATAGATTCGAAAACTTTGGAAAGAACGGAGGTCAAAGAAATGGGACGATGGTTGAAGGGTTGAGAGGGATCCCCTTCTTCGGGACAGGATGAATGAGCACACGTTTCCAGCAAGAAGGGAAAACTGAAGTAGAAAGACAGAAGCGAAATAATTTATATTTGGAAGCAGAAGTTTTGAGAACCTCAGAAGGGATACCATCAGGACCATAAGCCTTCATAGTATTAAACTAAGAGAGAGCAGAAATGATGTCTTTAGAAGACATTATAATTTTAGGCATAAATGAGTTGGAGGAGGTTTAAGGAGGAGGAATAGCTTCGGAATAGTCTAAGGTTAAATTATGGGCAAAAGTTTGAGCTAAGTATTCAACTTTATAAAAAGAAGTCAAAGCTATAGTTGTGCCGTCAGATGATACTAGAGGAGGGAAAGAGGAAGAAGCAAAATTAGAGTTGACATTTTTTGCAAAATGCCAGAAAGGTCGTGAGGAAGTAGAACCAGAAAGATTATTGCATTTTCTACTGAGAAAAAGAGTTTTGGTTTTACAGAAAATAGATTTTGCACGATTCCGGGATGAAATATAAGTTGCGTGAGTTTTTGGAGTTTGAAGACGATGATAATCCCTGAAGTCAACATCCCTGCGACGAATAGCCCGAAAACAAGGAGAGTTAAATCAAGGATTGTTAGGTTTAGTAGAAGGGAAAGCAAATGGAATGTGCTCTTCTATGCCAGAGAGAATCACCTCTGTAATGCGTTCTGCACACTCCTAGGAACCCCTCCCAGGGAAGCAATAATTATTCCATGGGAAATCAAAGAAGTACGACCGCAAGTATAACCAGCTTACTGCTCCTCAATGCCACAAACGTTTCCTCACAGTAGGAAAGGATCTTTCCTGAGGAAGACTTAAAAATATAGAAGAGAAAACAGAGATACGAAGGTGATCGGTGGAACCCTATGGCGGAAAGAGCTTAACAATATTAGGAGAAGGACTGGAAGTTTGAAAAAGATTTAGAATGTTGGGTTCATCTCTAAGATGATCAGGGATACGAGGGAGCTGCATGAACTGTTCAAAGTCGTTTTGGATAGTGAAATGGAAGGCACGTTCACCAACTGTATCATGATAACTAGAAGAAAGCAATTGTGGTGGCGAACATTGAAATCACCTAATATGATGATTTCCAAGATAGGAGAAGAAGAGAGAATGTTTTCTAGTTTGGAGTTTAGATAGTCGAAGAATTTATGGTAACCAATAGAATTAGGAGATAAATAAACAGAACAAATGAATTTAGTTGTAGAATGGCAAGAGAACTTAAGCCACAAGGTGGAAAATTCAAAAGACTCCTAATTAGAGACACACGAACAAAAAACATCGTTTTGCATGTATGGACAACAACCACCTTTGACTTAAAATGGAGGATAGAGAAACTAGAAGGAATAAAAGGAATAAAAGGAATAAATGGGTGTGCTATCAGAACGCTCAAACACCTGAGTTTCGATCAAGAACAAAAGGTGAGATCTAGAAGAAAAGAGGCGATTTTCAACAAAATGGAAATTGGATTGAAAACCTCAAATATTGCAAAAATTAATAGACTGAGCATCCGGAACAGCTGGCTACAAATTTATGGTGGGACCAACCCCATCACCGGAGGGCAACAACTCGCAAGTAGTGATAGGGAAAGGGGTGGATGAGGGGCTATCCTTGGAAGCCGCCTCTTTGGACTTCTCCGAAGTTACAGTTGAAGATGCTATATTGTTATCTTATTTTTTTTTATATAAAGACGCATTGTCTGTAATAGTGTTTACTGTGTGTGAAAGAAGAGCCTACTCCATGTAGAAGAAGGGGGAGATGAGCGCAAAAGGGTGCTAACCATTGGGCACCGGAATGAGATGGGAACTACCCATTACATACCATATACGCAATGGAGGTAATCTCATAGCCTCGGGAGGGCTGCTTCCCTCCCCATATATATATATATATATATATATATATATATATATATATATATATATATATATATATATATATATATATATATATATATATATATATATATATACATATGCATATAACTAGTATACATAGCGACTTCGACGGGTGCCGCGCAAAAAAAATCCTAACAGGATTTTGATTTGCAATTGCAAATCACTCCGCTCATTTCAAACTATGCTCTTTCTTGACATCGTTTTGGTGGGTTCAATACATTGAAACTGAACTCTAGTCGAGAAAAATGGGATCCTGGGGCCCTGTGAACTCCCCAAAATCGGTATCAGGAAGTTACCTGAGCTTGCAGAATTGCTACGTTCACCTCCCTCTCTTTCCTGACTCTTTTTTGAGGTTCAATCTGGTTGAAATTTGCTCGATTCGGAGGGAACGCTCCGTGGGGGGGAAAGGGGTCCGTGAACCGAAAAAAAAATTGGTCAGGAAGGTGCCTGAGATTGCAACATCGCGCACAATTGTTGAAAAGACCATTAGGTTCTTTTTTCTGCGCGGAACCCGTCGAAGTTCTTATATATACTACTTATATATATATATATATATATATATATATATATATATATATATATATATATATATATATATATATATATATATATATATATATATATATATATATATATATATATATATATATATATATATATATATATATATGTAATAAAACTACATAAGCCGTGGAGTGAAATTTTACAATTTCAAGTCTGATCTCTAAGCTGGTAAGATAGAGTGTAACCTCTATATGACGACAGTACAAAAGAAATCTCATTGAGAAAATTCATGAACATCCGCCATTATGAGTAACTCAATGGAACATCCAAACTACGCTCAGATACAGGACAACATGTCAGCTACTATCCCCTTCAACCACAGACAATATAAGTAAGTAATAAAGCCATTGTATTCGACCGCAGTCGAGGGGGGTAGGGGGGTCCTTTGAATTAATAATTATAATGAGATTTAACAAAGGTCAGGGTTCGAATACCCAATAGCATACTTATAATATATATATATATATATATATATATATATATATATATATATATATATATATATATATATATATATATATATATATATATATATATATATATATATATATATATATATATATATATATATATATATATATATATATATATATATAGGTAGATAAATAAACAAGTATAATTTAGTGAGAAAAAAATAAGATTTTGTAATTTAATTCCTCACAAAAGTAACTAACAAAACTAATGAGGAAGTCTATTTTTAAAATTATTATCTTGTATTTAAAAAGACAAAAACGTTTCCTTCTCTAAAAGTGTAACATAAACTTTTATTTGTCTCTCTCCCTATCGTTATCTTTATCTTTCTCTCTGATATCATGAAATTATAACTGTACTTCGCTCTTTTCGATGCATTTTTTCAGAACACAGAAATCGTTCTTATAAGTAGGTCTCTTTCTTTGCATTTCTCTAAACTAAATCATTTTATTATTCTTTGGCATTTCGTTTATTTATTTCACCAAAATAAGTTTTAAACGAGGTTATTGCGATTTAAATTAAACAAACGTATAATTTAAGTGTAACGTCATCAACAACATTAGAGGGGAAAGATCATTTAAATATATGTAATACCTTACAGAGCTACAGATAGCAAAGACTTTACAGTTCACTCAAGGCTATTCTGTTAAACAATCAGTATAGGCTGAAGACACTAAATACTGCTCTCTGATTTCTTGATAGAGTTAAATTTAGAGTTACTTAAAAATGATTTCATCATATGTTGTTCACTAAAAATAATGTACTAATAAAGTAAAAGTCTTGTTGAATATACGCTCATAAACCAATTTCCTTTAAAATGTATATCCAATTTCTTCTTTCTCTTGAATGATTCGATGCTGTTACTGCTCTTTATTTGATATAAGAAACACTATTTCATTTTTCAGTCACATCTTACGTAAAAAAAATTATTTTCTGTTTGTTTGA
>SEYY01005694.1:47500-51724 GCA_009176605.1 Armadillidium nasatum
CATAGCTTACGTTAGGTTCACATTTTGTCTCATATATATATATATATATATATATATATATATATATATATATATATATATATATATATATATATATATATATATATATATATATATATATATATATATATATATAAGTTGCGGTAGCTTCTTTCCTAGTGAACCTTAATCTAATTAGAAAGATCAAAGCAAGTGCTAAGGGTTTACACATACTTATTTAATACAATGTGAATGTTTCACGCCGTATCTTGGTCCGTCTTCAGCACAAACTATATTTTATAAATTTCTATTTTAAAATACAATCATTATATAAATTCATTAACTATATAAGATTTTTAAAATAATAATAATTGAAATAAAATAAAAAATAAAATAATATTAATATTGAAATAATAAATAACAGTAAAAAGGCTGAACTATTTTGGGAAAAAGGACTTTATTATTGAGTGAGAAGGACAATAGAAGAAGCTTAATCATTTAAAGATGTGCAATGAGTTTTTATATATAAAACTACAAAATCCTACGATTAAGAAGGAAGATGCATGTTGAAGAATAGAGAAATTTGAAGAATAAAAAGGGTGGGTATCTCCATGGCCTTTTATGACAGAGTGTACAGGAAAGCAAAGAGGAAGGTCTGTTCTAAAGGAAACCTTCTATGCTTATCAATCCTCACTTTTAATCGTAGACTAGTCTAGCCTACATACGCCGCATTACAGTTGGCACACTTAAATAAATAAATTAATGTGGATCTGAGAAACATTGGGTGAGACTCCTTGTGTCTGAAGAAGCTTTAAATTGAGAGGGAGTTATAATTTTGAAGAATGAAGAGGCATTGCGGAGTGTAGCTTCAATTATAGTTAGAATATTTCTATAACGTTGAGATGTAAGTGATCCTATACAGTGGCGGCTCGTGTAAACTTGGCAAGGAGGGGCTGCAAGTTTATATATATATATATATATATATATATATATATATATATATATATATATATATATATATATATATATATGTGTGTGTGTGTGTGTGTGTGTGTGTGTGTGTGTGTGCGTAAAATTTCAAGCTATTATATATATATATATATATATATATATATATATATATATATATATATATATATATATATATATATATATATATATATATATATATATATATATATATATATATATATATATATATATATATATATAACATTTCAAACGTACCTTACTTATTCTGGAAAGCTTGCTGATATTCTTATTTAAAAATAAGATTAGTTCTTGGAAAGCTTGCTGATATTCTTATTTAAAAATAGAATTAGTTCTTGGAAAGCTTGCTGATATTCTTATTTAAAAATAAGATTAGTTCTTCGAGTTTTAGATGTCGAAAAGTTTTCAATTACTTTTTCATTGAAATCTGGTATTTTACAAACAATTTCACTCTCTATTAGTAATTTTTTATCAGTAATTTTTTAAATATTTAAGTATGTAAAAGTGTAGCTGGCCTATATATATATATATATATATATATATATATATATATATATATATATATATATATATATATATATATATATATATATATATATATATATATCGAACAAAAAAAAAAAAATAATATCGGTAATTTTTTTTCTTCCACAAAAAAAAAAAAAAATAAATAATATAAAAAAACACATCCAACCTCAACGCGAATCTATAACAAACTGTTTCATTTTTAGTCTGTTATATTTAAGAACTTCTTAAAAGGACAAAACTAGCAACTTCACATTTTTTAAACATTAGAAACTAATGTCCAAGTTGCCAAAAACTGTCAGAAGACAGACTGGCAACTTCATAAAAACTGCTATTCAAATTTGGCATACTTTTTTTTATAAGTTGCTATATCTGTCTTATTATTTAAGAACCAATACTTTGGCCTTTATTGAGGACTCTGATTTTAGAGCCCATATTTTTCATAATTGCAATGTGTCAAAAAAAATATCGTACCTACAAATTTGCAGTTGCAAAACGCATTTAAATAAATAAATAAATAAATAAATAAATAGCAGAAAAATATTAATTAACCCCATCAACCACACCCCTACTAGAGGTAAGTATTTGTAGAGGTTCCAGAAAGAAACGCTTCATGCTCTCCAAGCTGTGTAGCCCCTTGGAAGGGTTACCCAAAAAAGGTAAGTTTAGGGCCCTCAAGGGGGTAAGATTCTTGAAGTCTCCAGAGCCTCCAGAGCTGCCAGATCCGCCCACACCTTCCCGACAATAAATAACCGCGGACTCCATGGGTATATTATTATTATTATTATTATTATTATTATTATTATATTATTATTATTATTATTATTATTATTATTATTATTATTATTTATAAATTTATTTAATTTTCTTATAATTTGTATGATATGCCTCTTCATTATTGTTATCATTTAATTTTTTAAAGTTTTTATTTTATCTATTGAGCATATTCTTCAATAGAGGTATGTGACCGTTAGGCTTAAATTTCTTGAAGTTAATTTTAGGCTTTAAAAAAGGTAACATCTGAGCATAAGGCTTAAGATAGGAACAGATAATGCTTAAGCCTTAAAACTGGTTTAACACATGGACGATTAGGCTTCCGATATGTTCATTACGCCTAAGAACCGGTTTAACACCAGGACGTTTGGCTTATGGATAAATAAGATAATTAGGTTTAAAACAGAATTTGACGTTGTAGCTTTCTACGCTCTTCAGAAACTTTTATTGTTATTATTATTATTATTATTATTATTATTATTATTATTATTATTATTATTATTATTATTATTATTATTATTATTATTATTATTATTATTATTATTATTATTGTTCATTATTATTATTATTATTATTATTATTATTATTATTATTATTTATTAATTATTATTATTATTATTATTATTATTATTATTATTATTATTATTATTATTATTATTATTATTATTATTATTATTATTATTATTATATTATTATATTATTTTATTATTATTATTATTATTATTATTATTATTATTACATTTTAGGAAACTTAGGACACCTTACAGATGCTGGGCCCCCTTAGGCCTCACCACGGCACCTGGTGTAACCCCCTGGAAGTCTCACCCCGGCTTTCCAGTATCAACAATATGGGCACCCTAATACTAACGAAAGGTTCTTGTTGGACTATAACATAGCTTACGTTAGGTTCACATTTTGTCTCATATATATATATATATATATATATATATATATATATATATATATATATATATATATATATATATATATATATATATATATATATATATATATATATATATATATATATATAGTTGCGGTAGCTTCTTTCCTAGTGAACCTTAATCTAATTAGAAAGATCAAAGCAAGTGCTAAGGGTTTACACATACTTATTTAATACAATGTGAATGTTTCACGCCGTATCTTGGTCCGTCTTCAGCACAAACTATATTTTATAAATTTCTATTTTAAAATACAATCATTATATAATTCATTAACTATATAAGATTTTTAAAATAATAATAATTGAAATAAAATAAAAAATAAAATAATATTAATATTGAAATAATAAATAAAAGTAAAAAGGCTGAACTATTTTGGGAAAAGGACTTTATTATTGAGTGAGAAAGGACAATAGAAGAAGCTTAATCATTTAAAGATGTGCAATGAGTTTTTATATATAAAACTACAAAATCCTACGATTAAGAAGGAAGATGCATGTTGAAGAATAGAGAAATTAGAAGAATAAAAAGGGTGGGTATCTCCATGGCTTTTATGACAGAGTGTACAGGAAAGCAAAGAGGAAGGTCTGTTCTAAAGGAAACCTTCTATGCTTATCAATCCTCACTTTTAATCGTGTCTAGCCTACATACGCCGCATTACAGTTGGCACACTTAAATAAATAAATTAATGAGGATCTGAGAAGCATTGGGTGAGACTCCTTGTGTCTGAAGAAGCTTTAAATTGAGAGGGAGTTATAATTTTGAAAGAATGAAGAGGCATTGCGGAGTGTAGCTTCAATTATAGTTAGAATATTTCTATTAACGTTGAGATGTAAGTGATCCTATACAGTGGCGGCTCGTGTAACTTGGCAAGGAGGGGCTGCAAGTTTATATATATATATATATATATATATATATATATATATATATATATATATATATATATATATATATATATGTGTGTGTGTGTGTGTGTGTGTGTGCGTAAAATTTAAGCTAATTATTATATATATAT
>SEYY01005695.1:0-2500 GCA_009176605.1 Armadillidium nasatum
ATTTTGCAAAAAATGTCAACTCTAACTTTCTCCTCTTTCGCTCCTCTAGTTTCTTCTGATGGTACAACTGCCATTTTACCTTCTACTAAAGCAGAACTCATCGTTAAAACTTTTGCCTCTAATTCTACCTTTGACGATTCCGGAGCTTTTCCTCCTCCTTCAACCCTCTCCAACTCAGTTATGCCTAACATTGTAATTTCTTCTAAAGATGTCATTTCTGCTCTCTCTCTGAACTCAACAATAAGAAGGCGTATGGTCCTGATGGTATTCTTCTTGCGGTTCTCAAAACTTGTGCTTTTGAGCTTACACACTGACTTGGTAAACTATTTCGTCTTTGTCTCTTCACTTCGACCTTTCCTTCTTGCTGGAAACGTGCGATCATTCAGACTGTGCCTAAGAAGGGGACCCCTCTCAACCCTCTAACTACCGTCCTATTACTTTAGCCTACGTTCTTTCTAAAGTTTTCGAATCTATTCCTTAATAGGAAGATTTTGAAGCAGCTTTATTCTTGTAATCTTATCTCTGATGGCCAGTATAGCTTTCGGAAAGAACGTTCTACTAGTGATCTTCTTTCCCTACTTTCTAACTCTTGGTCCTCCGCTCTTCAGGGTTTCAGTGAGTCATTTGCTGTGGCGCTAGACATATCGAAAGCCTTCGAAAGAGTCTGGCACAAAGCTTTGATATTCAAACTTCCCTCTTTCGGAATCTATCCTTCTCTCTAATTTTCTTTCCGGTCGTTCTGTAGCAGCTGTTGTAGACGGTCATAGTTCTTCCTATAAATCTACAAATATTGGTGCTTCTTAAGGATTTGTCCTATCTCCAAGTCTTTTCTAATTTTCATCAATGACCTTCTCTCTATTATTTCGTCTCCTATACACTCCTATGCCGATGACTTTACCCTTCGTTACTCCTTTCAATTTGAAAGACGCCCATCCCAACAGCAGTTAATAGATTCAAGAAGGATGGATTGGAGTAACTGACCTCTGATCTTTCTCGTATTTCAAATTGGGGCAGAGAAAACATGGTCGTTTTCAATGCCTCAAATGACACAATCTTCCACACAACTTTGATATCTTCTTCGAAAACACTCAACTCAAACCTTTAAATATTCTCAATATTCTCTGTGTTTCTTCTAAGAGGTTGGGTGTTCTGAGGCGCCTTAGGTTTTTTTTTACGACACCCCATTTCTTGCTTTTTATAGGGATGTTGTTTTCCCCTGTGTGGAGTACGCCTCAGACCTGGGGTGGTTCCACACATATAACTCTTCTCGAAAAGGTGGAGTCTAGGGCTTTTCGTCTCATCAACTCTCCTGCTCTTACTAACTCTTTCCAATTTCTTTCTTCCCGTCGAATTGTTGCTACACTCTCTCAGTATTATCGCTACTACAACGGACACTGCTCTTCTGAACTCTCTCATCGCATACCTCCTCCATTGAGAAGAGATCGTACGATACGACTTTCTACATAGACTCACCCTTTCTCTGTCCAACTTTCCGACCTTAGACTTAACCGTTATGCTCAATATAATCTACTGGTAAAGTCTGGAACTCACTCCCTTTATCTGTTTTCCCAGCTTCCTTTGTCTTGCACACTTATAAAAGTTGTTTATCAGATTACATCAGCCATTAGCAATCAGATTTCCTGCTGTTCCCCAACTCTGGTGGATATTGGCAGGCATCTGGCCTTTGCCCAGCTGAAGATATATATATATATATAATATATATATATATATATATATATATATATATATATATATATATATATATATATATATATATATATATATATATATATATATATATATATATATATATATATATATATATATATATATATATATATATATATATATATATATATATATATATATATATATATATATATATATATATATATATATATATATATATATATATATATATACATATATATAATATATATATATATATATATATATATATATATATATATATATATATATATATATATATATATATATATATATATATATATATATATATATATATATATATATATATATATATGTGTGTGTATATATATATATATATATATATATATATATATATATATATATATATATATATATATATATATATATATATATATATATATATATATATATATATATATATATATACATACATACATACATACATACATACATACATACATACATACATACATACATACATACATACATACATACATACATACATACATACATACATACATACATACATATATATATATATATTATTATTATTATTATTATTATTATTATTATTATTATTATTATTATTATTATTATTATTATTATTATTATTATTATTATTATTATTATTATTATTATTATTATTATTATTATTATTATTATTATTATTATTATTATTATTATTATTATTATACAGTACACCATATCCCGCAAGATGCAGGGTGGAATCGGCTGCAGAAACTTCACATTCCTGCAACCGTACGTGGGA
>SEYY01005695.1:7500-13035 GCA_009176605.1 Armadillidium nasatum
TACAAACTTAGCATATAGAGTTTTTCATAGATCTATTAATTGCCAATCATTCTTACACGCTTTTTCAAATCATCCCTGCTACATTAAACGCAATGTTATTTTTAATACGTTTCTTAGGGCTCTCAGATTTTCGGATCCGGCGTATCTTGATGATGAGAGTAGTATAGCCCGCACTTTCGACAGATGCCAGATTTAGCTACTTTTCAAAAAATCTGGCAACCTAAGCCACAACGGGATTTTGATTTGCAATGCAAATCACTCCGCTCAAATTGACCTCACGCTCTTTCCTGACACCATTTTGGGGAGTTCAACCCATTGAAATTGGCCTCAAGTCTGGGGAAGGGGCCCCCGCGGGGCCCCGTGAACCCCCCAAAAATGGTATCAGGAAGTTGCCTGAGTTTGCAAAATCGCTGCGTTCACCTCACTTTCTTTCCTGACCATTTTCTTTGCGGTTCAGTCAGTCTGAAATTGGCTCGAAATTGGGGGTCCGGGGGTCCGGGGGCCTGCACGGGTCCGTGAACCGACAAAGAAAATGTCAGGAAGGTCCCTGAGAATGCAGGATTGCACGCAAATGCAGAAAAAAACCGTTAGGGACAGGTTGCCAGATTTTTTGAAAAGTAGCTAAATCTGGCATCTGTCGAAAGTGCGGGCTATACTACTGATGAGGTCATTTTTCTCTGCAACATTTTTCATGAGCGGGGATATGATTTTGTGACTATTGATAAGATGTTTCATAAAGCCAAGAAATCTTTTTATCTTCCAAATAATAGTCCCCAGTTTTCACTTGAAAATGCATTAATTTTGCCTTATTCTTTGGGTATTTTATCTATTAAATTTCTACTTAAATCTACGTTTGACATTAAAGTTGATTTCACTTATCCCAATACCATTATGAGTTTCCTTGTTCAAAATAATAATTCCCTCTGTCCATCTGTTGGTGGTGTTTATGCCGTTCCATGTGGCGTTTGCCGTTCCTCTTATATAGGAGAAACCCTTAAATCTTTACAGTTTAGGCTCACTCAACATAAGAATGAAATTAATAGAGGCAATTACAGTAATTCAATATTTAAGCACATCAGGGACTCTCAACACAACATAGATTGGAATGGTTCCAGTATAATTTTTTCATCCAAGAATAAGACCCTTAACCAACTTCTAGAATCATATTTTATAAATACCACCACTAATTTTAATACATCGAAAGGCTTTTTTTCGCTGGACAGATTTACAAAAGTATTAGTTAAAAATTCTCTCACTACACGTTTTCCGTGATTTGTGCGCACGCCTCTTGAACTGCTTTTTGTTTTTTCGGATTATGATACGCTTTCTTCTTGACCTTTCTCTTTCTTTTTGCTCTGTTTTGATAAGGCTCTCTTGTGATAGGGAGCGAAATGTCAACTCCTGCTTTTATCTGTTTTAGTGGTTTTAAAATCTTTTTATATAAATTTAGAATATGAGACATTAGTATTCTTTAATTGTGTTTTTAACATATATATATATATATATATATATATATATATATATATATATATATATATATATATATATATATATATATATATATATATATATATATATATATATTCACCTCTGGTGAGCAAAGGCCAGAGGCCTACCAATGTTCCAACAGAGTTGGGGAGAAAGTCGGGAACATGGTCAAATCAAAGGTCGACATGACCTGATACATGGCGTTTGAAGGTGCTTAAGTCATAGGAAGCTGGAAAAATAGATGAAGGAAGTATGTTCCAGATTTTACCAGCTGAGTTCATGTAAGATTGAGCATAGCGGTTAAGTCTGGGGTCAGAGAGTTGGACAGAGAAAGGATGAGACTGTGTAGAAAGACGAGTTGCATGAACCCTTCTTAATGGAGGAGGTATGCAACGAGAGAGTTCAGAAGAGCAGTGTCCATTGTAATAGCGATAGTAAAGAGAGAGTGACGCAACATTTCGATGGGCAGAAAGAGATTGGAGAGAATTAGTGAGAGCAGGAGAGTTTATAAGGCGAAAAGCTCTAGACTCACCTTTTCCAGGAGAGCTGTATGAGTGGAACCACATCAGATGTGTGACGCATACTCCATACAGGGGCGAACAACACCCCTATACAGAGCAAGCAACTGGGGTGGTGTGAAGAAATAGTGAAGGCGCCTCAGAACACCCAACCCCTTAGAAGCTTTTTTAGAAAGAGAGGTAATGTGATCTTTCCAAGAAAGATCACGAGAAAAAGAAACACCTAGAATATTATTAAGTAGAGATGAAGGTTTGAGTTGCGTGTTTTCGAAGAAGATGTCGTAGTTGTGTGAAAGATTGTGTCGTGTAGAGAGATGGAGGAATTGAGTTTGAGGCATTGAAAACGTCCATGTTTTCTCTGCCCCAATTTGAAATGAGAGATAGATCAGAGGTTAGTAGCTCCAAGGCCACCCTCCTTGCCTCAATTAACTGTTGCTGGGAGGGGCGCCATTGAAAATGAAAAGAGTAATGAGGGGTGGAGTCATCAGCATAGGAGTGGATAGGAGATGAAGTAATATAGAGAAGGTCATTAATGAAAAGGAGAAAAAGTGTTGGGGATAGGACAGATCCTTGAGGAACACCACTATTAACAACAGCTGCTATAGAAAGACCAGAAAGGAAATCAGAGAGAAGGCCACAGAGAGAAGGAAAGATACCGAAAGAGGGAAGTTTGGAAATCAAAGCTTTGTGACAGACTCTATCGAAAGCCTTCGATATGTCCAGCGCCACAGTAAAAAATTCACCGAAATGCCGAAGAGCGGAAGACCAAGAGTCAGAGAAAAGGGAAAGAAGATCACCAGTAGATCGGGTCTTACAAAAGCCATACTAGCGATCAGAGATAAGGTTAGAAGAATTGAGATGTTTCCAAATCTTCCTGTTAAGGATAGATTCGAAAACTTTAGAAAGAACGGAGGTTAAAGAAATAGGACGATAGTTAGAGGGTTGAGAGGGGTCCCCCTTCTTCGGCACAGGCTGAATAAGCGCTCGTTTCCAGCAAGAAGGGAAGGTTGAAGTAGAAAGACAGGCGAAAAAGTTTACCAAGGCAGGGTGCAAGCTCGGAAGCACAAGTTTTGAGAACCACAGGAGGAATACCATCGGGACCGTACGCCTTCTTAGTGTTAAGCTCAGAGAGAGCAGAGGTGAAGTCTTTAGAAGGAATTACAATATTAGGCATAAATGAGTTGGAGGGGGTTGAAGTAGTAGGAACAGCTCCGGAATCGTCTAAGGTTGAATTTAAGGCAAAAGTTTGAGCAAAGATTTCAGCTTTAGAGGAAGGCAAAACGGCAGTTAAACCGTCAGAAGATAATTGAGGAGGGAAAGAGGAAGAAGCAAAGTTGGAGTTAACATTTTTTGCAAAATGCCAGAAAGGGCGAGAAGAAGAGGAGCCAGAAAGATTATTGCATTTGCGACGGAAAAAAGACTTTTTGGTGTTCGAAGAATAGATTTTGCACGATTCCGGGATGAAATATAAGTTGCGTGAGTTTCTGGAGTTTGAAGACGACGGTAATCCCTGAAGGCAGCATCCCTGCGGCGGATAGCACGAGAACAAGCAGAGTTAAACCAAGATTTATTAGGTTTAGTGGAAGGGAAAGAATATGGAATGTACGCCTCCATGCCAGAGAGAATCACCTCAGTTATGCGCTCTGCACACTCCGAGGGACCCTTCCCACGGAAACAGTAATCATTCCATGGAAAATCAGAAAAGTACGACCGCAAGTCAGGCCAGTTAGTGGCACCGAAATACCAGAAACGTCTCCTCGCCGAAGGCTGGGGCCGTTCTTGCGGAAGACTTGAAGAGACAGGACAAAATACGGAGATAAGAAGATGATCGGATGAACCCAGAGGAGGAAAGAGTTTAACAGTATAAGGAGAAGGATTAGAAGTTAGAAAAAGGTCTAGAATGTTGGGTTTATCAATAAGACGGTCAGGGATACGGGTATGGAGATGCACCAATTGCTCAAGGTTGTTCTGGATAGAAAATTGGAAGGCGAGTTCACCAGCTGGATCATGAGAACTAGATGAAAGCCATTGGCGGTGGTGAACATTGAAATCACCTAAAATGATGATTTCGCAGAAAATAGAAGAAGAAAGAATGTGTTCTATTTTGGAGTTAAGATAGTCGAATAATTTTGGATAGTCTGTAGAGTTAGGAGATAAGTAGACAGAACCAATGAATTTAGTAGTAGAGTTGCAAGAAAGTTTAAGCCATAAAGTAGAGAATTCGGAAGACTCCAAATTAGAAACACGAGAACAGACAACATCATTGCGCACATATTCGTAACATCCGCCTTTGGCTGAAAATTGAGGATAGAGACAGTAGGAGGAAACAGAGTAGGGTTTGCTGTCAGAGCACTCAGACACATGAGTTTCAGTTAAGAACAAGAGATGAGGTCTAGAAGAAGAGAGGTGGTGTTTGACAAAGTGGAGATTAGAAAAAAGACCGCAAAGGTTGCAGAAATTAATGAAAAACGAAGACCGTGCACCAGGACAAGTCGGCATAGAGGTCTTGGTGGCGCCAACCCCATCACCGGAGGCTACCAACTCCCAGGTGGTGATGGGGGAAAGAGTGGATAAGGGGCTATATTTGGAATCCACCCCTCTTGGATTCTCCGAGGTAGATTTATGTTTTGCCATTTTGATTAATTTAATAGGTAATGTAAGTTTAAGCGTTTGTAAAAATGTAGAGCACATGTGACGAAGGAGAAAAGTTGGAGCATAGGCACTCCAGTGTGAGTCAAGGGTACACTAGAGACCTTCTGAGAAGATGAAACGCGAAAAGGAACGAACCAAAGGGCAACGGAGTGAAACGGAATGGTCTAGCCCCTCCTTTCACCCCTTGTGTTAAGCATAGTGGAGGGTACTTTCATCGCTTCTGACTGCGCTACGCCTTCCCTATATATATATATATATAAATATATAAATATAATATATATATATATATTATATATATATATATATATATATATATATATATATATACTAATATATATATATATATATATATATATATATATATATATATATAAGTGATGGATCGGATGTCATATTTTCCAATTTGCGGATGCGGATGCGGATGCGGATGTTGAATTTTGGAGAAGGCGGATGCGGATGCGGATTTTGAATTTTCGAAAATGCGATGCGGATGCGGATGCGGATTTTGAATTTTCGAAAGTTCGGATGCGGATGCGGATGCGGATGTAAATTTTTGAGGAGGGATGCGGATGCGGATGCGGATGTTGTAATTTATATATATATGCGGATGTTATATATATATATATATATATATATAATATATATATATATATATATATTTTATATACACTATCACCTTTCCCACTTTCCCCGCCACAATTCCCTTAAAACATAACTATTCTTACCTTTAACGCTTTCACCACCTCCTCCATCTCTGTCTCCACAAATCTTCCCCTCGTCTAAACTCAAATTCCTTCCATCAAAATCACTCTCACTCCATCCATCATCTCCACTTCGGCCTTCCCCTCCCTACCCTATCTACATCTGTTCTGCGTAC
>SEYY01005696.1:0-2500 GCA_009176605.1 Armadillidium nasatum
TTTCCTTTTCGTACTTACGCTGAGAAGAAAAAAAAAAAAAAAATTTTTTTTTTTTTTTTTTTTTTTTTTTTTTTTTTTTTTTTATTTTTTTTAAATTATTTTTATTATTGTTATTATTATATTATTATTATTATTATATATTATTATTATTATTATTATTATTATTATTATTATTATTATTATTATTATTATTATTATTATTATTATTATTATTATTATTATTATTTGATTCTCATTGTTGTTGTTATTATTATTTTCTTCATTATTATTATTATTATTATTATTATTATTATTATTACTTTATTATTATTATTATTTTCTTTTTCAACTATCTTTCTATGTTCTTATCTATCGGTCATATTTCTATGACACCTTTTTTTAATTAATTTTTTTACCAATCAATTCTTTTAAATGTTTTATTTCGGAGCAAAGTACATATTTAGGTAGATAAATAGCTAGATATAGTAATAATAATAACAATAATAATAATAATAATAATAATAATAATAATAATAATAATAATAACAATAACTAAATAATATAATTATTAATTTCGTTTATTGGAAGTTAGGTGGAACAATAACTCACAGAGGCAAGCTTTACTAATACTACTAATACTACTACTACTACTACTACTACTCTACTACTACATCTAGACTTCAACTTTCAGCAAAGAAATTTCGTTTGCTAGTGTTATTTACAAATTTTTATTTATTTTTATTATTATTATTTATTAAGATTTATTTAGTTTAATTCGAACAATTTAATTCAAAAAAATAAGCTTGAAAATTTATAATGCAAAATTATTGCAAAAATTGTGAAAAAAGAATTCAAAAAATAATTAAATAATCTATGTTTCTTTAGTAAAATTTAGTAATCGGCAACTTCGTTAAGAGAAAAGGGCGTGACAAAGAAATATAAAATTCAAAACAATAAAAGCAGGTACATTTATTTGTCTATATAATTCTATTATGAATCCAACGTTAGATTCTCAAAAAAATTAAATGGACCTCCAAAGACCATTAAAGTGGAATTCTTATATTGGTTAAAGAAAACGGGAATCCACTGTCCACTTTAAATTTGTGACCATCTTTGACAACTTTTATATTTATATATATATATATATATATATATATATATATATATATATATTATATATATATATATATATATATATATATATATATATATATATATATATATATATATATATATATATATATATATATAATATATATATATTATATATATATATATATATATATATATATATATATATATATATATATATATATATATATATATATATATATATATATATATATATGGCTTTCAAACAGCTAAACATTTTAAATGTTTGATGATTGTCATAACCCTATTAGGGGTGACCTTTTCCAAACACCAAATCAAATTAATATCTTTTTCATTACTTTTTAACCAAAGATCATCGATTTATGGTACAGATGGACAGGACTGTTGAAAAGCAATAACTCAAATATGTATATATATATATATATATATATCATATAATAATATATTAATAAATAATAATAAATATAATAAAAATAATAAATATAAAATATTAATAATATAAATATAAAAATATAATAAATATAAAATATAATAATAATAAATATATTTTTTTTTTTCCTTTTCTTTTTTATATTAATAATTATAATAATGAAAGTATAATAATAATTAAAGTACTAATTATAATAATAATAAAGTATGAAAATAATAATAATAAAAAAAAAAAAAAAAAAAAAAAAATAAAATAAAAATAAAAAATAGAAAATACAAAGAGATAAATAATATAATATACGCTCATATACTCCTGATTCGACGCCCGAAATAACAGCCTCAAAGGCAAAGAACAACACGTATAGCTCATATATAAAAAAAACGATATATGATAAATAATATATAAGGCGTGATAGAAGCTTACTTAGTAAAAATATGAAAATATTATATTTAAATATAGTATAAATCAAGAAACTACCATATAAATAATAAACCGACGTAATACTATCAGATCAAAGATAATAAATTCAATATATATATATAAGATAAATAGGTACGGTAAAAGAATATAACTAGTAAATTATATAAGTTATACGCTACTCAACGATAATATATTTAGAAAATACACGCAATCACGTCGGTACGGCTCAAATGGCTCTCATACTACAATCTCATAGGGTACTTACCGCATATACTGCGGCCTCGACGAGTAGTTTATGCTCTCCAGAAATTGAAGGTACTGACTAAGAATAAGGTGTTAAATTGACAGAACCCTGAACAGAGAATTCGGATCACTACCTCGTACAATCGTGAGTCAGAGTGGTTACCACCAATCTCACAGACAGCTCAAAAAATAGATCGACAGATGAGCTCTTGAAAGATCCCAGACGTCATTCAAATGCGCGATAATCTCTCTAGTTCAAGCATCTCCTCCCGACATTCATACGGACAAACTAAGTTGACAACAAGTACTCAGATT
>SEYY01005696.1:12500-17500 GCA_009176605.1 Armadillidium nasatum
TATATGCTGAAAGAAGTTTTGATAAAAATATAAATTCATAATGCATTGTTCCATTCAAGTTGAAAGGAAGGAAATCCTGTGAAAATTTGAGTTCAAAGTTTTGACTTTCACTAAAAGGTTATAAAATAAAGTTGTTGTTGTTGTTGCTTCTATATATATATATATATATATATATATATATATATATATATATATATATATATATATATATATATATATATATATATATATATATATATATATATTATATATATATATATATATATATATATATATATATATATATATATAATATATATATATATATATATATATATATATATATATATATATATATATATATATATATATATATATATATATATATATATATATATATATATATATATATATATATATATATATATATATATATATATATATATATATATATATATATATATATATATATATATATATATATATATATATATATATATATTATGCTATATATAACTGTTGGCTACTTTTTACTAGCTGGAGCTTTGAGCTAAGTTTTAAATAGTTTCTTTTAACATAACCATATTTATTCGCCAATGTATGTTTAATGTATCTACCGTGGCTCAAATGGTAGGGTGATTGGCTCAAGTGCTTGAGAGCGCCGGTTCGATTCCTCTTGGGAATCCTAGGTATATACTACCTAGAAAAGTTCCTCTTCTCGATTAGGGAAATGCCCGTGAGATGTGAACTTTTAAAAAAGAAAAAATCTTAATTTTTTTGATTTCATTGCTTTATGTAGATGCTGTGTTCTTTTTTGATTTTGTTTTAGGTTCCCTTTTATCATTAGTATATTGCTACTGTATAAACGGTCATGTGTGTGTTTGAGTGTGCAAGGATGTGTGTATGTTTCTTTGAATGGCTAGGTTGAGAAGACGTTTGTTTCAGCCTAGACGGGGCTTTCTCTTGATTTGCCAACGTCCGTGGCCTCCGTGCTAATATCGAATCCGAGGAGTATCACTTCTCTAACTCTAGTCTTAAACGTTTTCTTCTGTCTGAGATCCAGCTATACTGAAATTCTTCTATTAACACCCTTCTCTGTAACTACAACGTTTTTCACAATTTCCGAGTAAATGGTGGAGTCTGTGCCTATATTAACATAAACACTCCTGTAATGTCACAAGTCTCGTAAATCTTGAATCCACTAATCTCGATGTTTTATGGCTTAAAATCTCTCTTCCTACTACTACAATTATCTTGTGTTTCTGTTATTGGTCACCTTATGGAACAGGTTTTCCGGTTCTTTTTGATCATCTTACTACTTCTCACGAAACTATTCATTCTTCTCATACAAATGCTGAAGTTCCTCTATTTAGGGGATTTCAACGTACTGTCTAAAATCTTTGAAGCTCTCCTTAACTCTCATTTCCTGGATTGTCTAGAGTCTCACTCCCTTCTTTCTGAACATCAGTACGGCTCTCGATGTTCGATGTCTACTGGTGGCGTACTTCCTTTCTTCCTGATTTATGGTCGTCTGATTTTAGGGATTATGGGGAGTCTTTTGTGATGGAAAATAAGAGGAATACAAACGCTATTCAGACCAATTAGCGGCACCGATGGACCAGAAACGTCTACTCGACAAAGTAGGGGCCATTCTTGCGGAAGACTTGAAGAGACAGAACAAAATGCGGTGATAGAAAGTGATCGAATGAACCAAGAGGAGGAAAGAGTTCACCATTGTAAGGAGAAGGATAAGTTTAGGAAAAGATGGATTCATGAACATGACGGTCAGGGATAGAGGTAGGGAGTTGCACCAACTGCTCAAGGTTGTTCTGGATAGAAAAGTGGTAGTCGAGTTCACCATCTTGATCATGAGAACTAGATAAAAGACATAGTAATAGCGAACATTGAAATTACCTAAAAAGATGATTTCAGAGAAAGGAGAAAAGAAAAGAATGTGTTCTGTTTTGGAATTAAGATAGATTAAGCCATAAAGTAGAGAATTCAAAAGACTAATAATTAGATTAATGAGAACAGCCAACATCGTTGCCCACATATGCGCAACATCTGCCTTTGACTGAAAATTGAGGATAAAGACAATAGGAGAAAACAGAGTAGGGTTTTCTGACAGAGCACTCAAGCACTTGAACCTTAGTTATTTATGAACAAGAGATGAGGTCTAGAAGAAGGGAGGTGGTATTCGACAAATTGAACATTAGACAAAAGATCACGAATATTGCAGAAATTAAAAAAAAAAACTACTCAGTTCAGCAAGGCACTCCCGCAGCAAGGTCTTGGTGTCACGAATCTCATCACAGGAGCTCACCAACTCCCAAATGGTAATGAGGAAAGGAATGGATGAGGGCTGTTCTGGGAAGCCGACCTTGCATGCTTCTCCAAGGCAGCTTTATGCTTCTCCTTTTAAATTACTTTTAAAAAGGTAATGCACGAGTAAACGCTTTTAAATTTGTAGGGTAAATGTAAAGAAAGGAAAAGTTAGTGGGAACATAAGCACTCCAATATGGGTCAAGGGCACACTAAAGACCCTCTGAGAAGGTGAAACGCAAAAAAGATCTAATCAAAGGGCAACGGAGTGAAACGGAAAAATGGTCTAGCCCATCTATCACCCCTCGGGATATTCCCAGTTGGGGTGTACTTTCATTGCTTCGGACGGAGCTACATCCTCCCTTGTATGTTTGAGTATGTAAGAATGTATATGTGTGTGTCAGCTAATAATGGAAGCGATGAGCTAAGATTTTTATGTTATATTTTATATTAGACAAGAAATTATTGTTTTATAAATTGTAAATCAATTTCATTTCTTATTCTATTCACTAAGGGCAGTTTTCTTTTAACATCAATTTATAAAAAGCAAACAATAAAATCATATATAATTTCTGTTCTTTTCCGACGCGTAAACACACACACACACAGACTCATATATATATATATATATATATATATATATATATATATATATATATATATATATATATATATATATATATATATATATATATATATATATATATATATATATATATAATGTTCTGACGAACTTATGCTATGACTAATACGCTAATACGTCCGAAAATTCACCAATAAATCATTTAAATAAAAGAAATGCAATATTTGTTGTTATACAAAATGTGAATTGCTTATTCTGAGAATGTAAAAAACTTATTTTTCGTTTAAATGACTTTGGTTTCTTTTGAGAATTCGTGAAAATTATTTCCAATATATATAATATATATATATATATATATATATATATATATATATATATATATATATATATATATATATATATATATATATATATATATATATATATATATATATATATATATATATATATATATATATATATATATATATATATATATATATATATATATATATATATATATATATATATATATATATATATATATATATATATATATATATATATATATATATATATATATATATATATATATATATATATATATATATATATATATATATATATATATATATATATATATATATATATATATATATATATATATATATATACTTTAATTTTAGGTATTGGATATATTATTGCTATGAAATATTGAATTTTTCTCTGCCTTTAAATTCATAATTAAAATTTTTTTAATAAAGGAATTTCAAATCCTGAAAATAAAAAGTTTTAATTCACCTTGTACAGGTTGCATATATATATATATATATATATATATATATATATATATATATATATATATATATATATATATATATATATATATATATATATATATATATATATATATATATATATATAATATATATATATATATATATATATATATATATATATATATATATATATATATATATATATATATATATATATATATATATATATATATATATATATAATATTATATATATATATATATATATATATATATATATATATATATATATATATATATATATATATATATATATATATATATATATATATATATATATATATATATATATATATATATATATATATATATATATATATATATATATATATATATATATATATATATATATATATATATATATATATATATATATATATATATATATATATATATATATATATATATATATATATATATATGCTGCGGAGCTGGTGAAATTTGTTTCAGCTCCGGCTCCAGCTCCAGAGCCATTGTTAAATTTGGTTCCGGTTTCGGATTCAGCTCCGGAACCATTGATTTGAGTGGTTCCGGCTCGGGATCCGGATCAGGTTCCTCCTTTGGTTTAAAGATTTTTCCTAATTCTTATACAGTTGTGTTTAGGTATTATCATCACTCAAAAACATCAGCCCAAATGCAGGTCCACGGTAATGGGACTCAAAATCTCATTCTTTTATAAAAGTTTTGAGCTGGACACAACTTTGCTCGCACAATGCAAAGTCCCTTTTTTTTAATCAATACATCCAAATTTATAAAATAAAAAGTACTTTTCATCAAAAGAAATAAACAATTATTTCATAATTCTATTCAAAGTAATTTTTTTTTTTTATTGGAATCGTATGACTTCATTTAGATCCTCTTTCATTCAGGCTCGTAAGCCTGATCGAGTTATAAAAATAGACCGAAAATAGACATTCCACACTAACTAGTGTTGTTGGCATTGAAGTTATTGTTAAGTAATATTCTGAATTATTTTTGGGTAATGTGAAAACACCTTTAAGACATTTAGCTTTGATGATCAGTCTATTTTCTCCGTAACAGTCAAAGCATGAGATATATCAAGCTTAAATTTAGCAATAGGAGATCCTCGTTTGCTATTTATTTTTCCCTCAGTCCGACAGCGTTTGGCTTTCAGATCAAAGAACTCTTTATAACTTGCTTCATTCTCAAAATGTAAAGAAGATGATGAAGTTGAAGATTGGTTTATATTAAGTTTATTAATTACATTCAGTGATTGGCATTTTTCACTTCCTTCCTTTTGAGTTGATGACTGTTTGGAAGTATTATATTGATCCATTT
>SEYY01005696.1:22500-29124 GCA_009176605.1 Armadillidium nasatum
AAAAACAATCCAGTATTAGATTTCTTTTCTCGAAAAAAACAATACAATTCAGAAATGATCTCTATACTTAGGATACATAAATACTCCCTTAATTCTTCTTCTTAGAATTGTAAGTCACTCTTGAAATAAAAAAAGGCATTTTTTTTTATCTGAAAAACACGAAGAAACAAATGCCAAAGAAATGAAATCGTTTTTTAAAGCTAATCTGCTAAGGGAAAACAACCCTTTTATCCCCTTTAACTCTTTCTCAATGCTCAAATTTATTGCAATAACTTTAATGCGGTTTTTCTGCAAATATTGCTTCATTTTACTATTAAAAAAGGATTCAAAGGAATATTGTATAAGTAATATATATATATATATATATATATATATATAATATATATATATATATATATATATATATATATATATATATATATATATATATATATATATATATATATATATATATTTTTTTTTTTTTTTTTTTTTTTTTTTTTTTTCAATATCATCTCCGGTGATATAGAGGCCTACCAAATTCCACCGGAGTTGGAAAAAGACTTATCCTTGGTTGATGGAGGTTGACATGTCCAGATTCACGGCGTTTGAAAGTATGAAGTCAAAGAAAGGAAGTTGGGAAAACAGATAAAGGGAGTATGTTCCAGACTTTAAAAGTAGAGTATATGAAAATTAAGCATAACGGTTAAGTTTGGGGTCGGAGAGTTGGACAGAGAAAGGATGAGACTATGTAAAAATGCGTATCGCACGAGCTCTTCTCAATGGAGGAAGTATGCGACTGTAGAGCTCAGAAGAGCAGTGACCGTTGTAATAGCGATAGTATAGAGAGAGAGAGAAAGAGAGAGTGACACAACAATTCTACGGGCAGAAAGGGAGGAGAGTTGATGAAACGAAAATCCCTAGAATCCACCTTCTCAAGGAAAGCTGTATGAGTGGAACCAACTCAGATGTGTGAAACATTCTCCATACAAGGGCGAACAGCACCCCTATAGAGAGCAAGCAACTGGGGTGGAGTGAAGTAATTCTGAAGGCGCCTCAGAACACCCAACCTTTTAGAAGCCTGTTTCGAAAGAGAAGTAATGTGATCGTTCCAAGAAAGATCACGCCAAGAATATTAAGAACAGATGAAGGTTTGAGTTGTGTAATTTTGAAAGAAGAAAACATAATTGTGTGGAAGATTGTGTCGAGTGGAGAGATAGAGAAACTGAGTTTTTGAGGCATTGAAAACGACCATGTTTTCTCTGTCACAATTTGAAATACGTGAAAGATCAGAGGTAGTTGCTAAAAGGCTACCCTTCTCGAGTCTATTAACGTCTGTTGGGAGGGACGTCTTTCAAACTGGAAGAAGTAATGAAGTGTGGAGTCATCAACATAGAGTGGATAGGAGATGAGGTAATAAAGGGAAGGTCATTAATGAAAATCAGAAAAAGTGCTGGGGATAGAACAAAACCCTGTGGAACACCACTATTATAGATTTAAAGGAAGAACGGTGGCCGACTACAACAGCTGCTATAGAACGGCAGGAAAGGAATCACTTGAGAGAAGATAACATAGAGCTTTGATATATACCGAAAGAAGGAAGTTTACAAATCAAAGCTTTCTGCCAGACTCCATCGAAGGCTTTCGATATATATACATATATATATATATATAATATATATATATATATATATATATATATATATATATATATATATATATATATATATATATAATATATATATATATATATATATATATATATATAGTAATATATATATATATATATATATATATATATATTATATATATATATATACAAGTATATACAACTGTATATTAGATATATATACATATATTTATATTTATATATATATACAAGTCAACTGTAGATGATAGAAGAAGAGAATACTAATCAGAAGCTGTCTGTGGGAAAGGTCATGCAAAGATTTCTTTGGCGAGACGGTGGCTAGAATCAACTTCTTCAATGAAGTAATTTGCAACGACTCTAAGACTAGCATTGAAAATCAAAGGTTGGAGAATCTTGATCTTCTGAAGAACTTTTGAAGAAAGTGTTTTAAAAGTTAGTTGGAAGATGTTGATTCCATTGACATGAAGATTAAATGCCTTTGGGAGATTCCAAAGCTGAAGGAAAGGGCTCTGCCCGTGAGTGGTGGCGTTCTGTAAAAAAAAAAAAAAAAAAAAAAAAAAAAAAAAAAAAAAAAAAAAAAAGGATTTTGAAGAAGGACTTTAAAAACCAAATCTTAGATTTTAATCTTAGTGATGTTAGTGATGAGGTGAAAACCTTTCTATGAGTGAATGAATGAAAAAGATATATATATATATATATATATATATATATATATATATATATATATATATATATATATATATATATATATATATATATATATATATATATATATATATATATATATATATATATATATATATATATATATATATATATATATATATATATATATATATATATATATATATAGATATATATATATATATATATATATATATATATATACTATATCCTATTTATGAGTATATGTAAATTGTAAATAAAATTTCTTATGTTCACCTCACCAATTCAAATTTGTTCTTTCCTAAGAGACACTCAATAGAAAGGATCCCTTTATGTAAATGAATAATTTTCACTGAAGACTTATATTATAAAATTAAATTTTTTATATTGTATTGAAAGAAATCCAGATCAACACAATTCTAATAAATATTTCGTTATAAATTCCATTGCTCATTATATTTTATGCATCATATTTTTATTTTAATGGTTATTAATATGTATTGATGAACTATTTATCAACTAAACTTTGGGGTTTAATGGAAACCAATATGTATCCCCTTATTGGCCCCTTTTCAGAGTAATGTACAACTAACTAATTATTAATATTGTATCTAGTAGAATAGGACCTACTGGAACATTGTATAATCTGTAATTGTACCTCTGAATAAAATATTGAAATTGAAAGATTGAAATTATTCAAGAAGGCAAATCGAAAATTTGTAAAGTTTTATTTTTTTGTAGCAAAATTTATAAGAATTATCAGGATCACTCTTTTTAAACCATCACTCATTCAAGAAGCCAATTCAAGAACTCTTGTAGTAGTAAAGATTTATTTTTTTTTTTTTAGTCTTTTACTGAAACTTTTATTTTCTATTTTAATAAAGTTTTTTGCTGAGGCTTTAAAACCAGCATTCGTCTGACAGTCATTATTTCTTTGAAAGTTCAAAATTAACAAGCTTTCCGAAAATATAAACTCCATTCAAAAATACTTAACCTTTTCATTATTTGCTTAGCCCTTTTCTCTTATATTTTTATTCTTGAATATTTCAATAAAGAAATAAAAATAAATTATTTTTTTTTCGTTAGTTAAGAATTCAAGAAATAAAATTGTAGATTCAACAACGACTTTTAATTTCTAGAGAAAAATAGCTGAGCTGCAGAATATATATATATATATATATATATATATATATTATATATATATATATATATATATATATATATATATATATATATATATATATATATATATATATATATATATATATATATATATATATATATATATATATATATATATATATAATATATATATATATATATATATATATATATATATATATAATATATATATATATATATATATATATAATATATATATATATATATATATATTATATATAATATATAAAAAATAAATTGTTGTATAATTGCTTTAATATGAGTTCATCTTGTTCCAGTAATTATTTTGAGAAATTTAGAAAGCAATTATTTCAATAATTATTAACAATTATCACGCTAGTACATTTTTTTTTCATATTGATTTTAATTCAGAACATTCTTCTATAATTAAAAATTCAATGAAAAGTTTTATACTATTACTATTTTTATTATTATTATTATTATTATTATTATTATTATTATTATTATTATTATTATTATTATTATTATTATTATTATAATTATTATTATTATTATTATTTTTATATTATTATTATATTATTATTATTATTATTATATTATTATTATTATTATTATTATTATTATTATTATTATTATTATTATTATTATTATTATTATATTATTCATATTATTATTATTATTGTTATTATAATATTTCTCACTATTATTCCAGTTAATATTATTATTATTTTTTTCTCCCTATTAGTATTATTGTTATTATTATTATTATTATTATTATTATTATTATTATTATTATTATTATTATTATTTTTCTATTTATTTATTTAATTATATAATTATTTAAATCTTTTTTCTTTCATGTTTTGATTAATTTATTTTTCTTTATCATTAGTTATTTAATTTATTTTATTTCATTATTATTATATGACCTTGATGAAATTTCAGACTAATTTCAGCGAAAACAAACGTCCAAACACACCCACACACCGCATAAATATATATATAAATATATAAAAAAATAAATATATATATATATATATATATATATATATATATATATATATATATATATATATATATATATATATATATATATATATATATATATATATATTAGTTTATTAAATGGAGAACTAAAACGTTAGTTAATTACAGTTTTTCCTTCGGTTTTCTTTTCCACCTCATTATCTTTATCATTAATTTTCCCACTTTATTTCTTACATCTTTCTCTATCTCTTTTTCTCATTTTTTCTCTATCCCATTTCTTTTTCTTTTCCCTCTTTCATTATCTCTCTCTTCCTCTATTTTTTCACGATCTCTCAATTATTTCTTCTTTTGCTCCTTCAAATCATTAATCAGTATACTTTTCTCTATTTATTTCTCTCTCTCTCTCTTTCTCTACTTTTCTCAAACTCTTATATCTTTTCCCTTTCTTTTTTTCACTATCTCTTCCCCTCTATCTTTTTATACTTTTCGTTTCTTTTATTTTCTTTCTCTCATTCACTTTCTTTCTTTCACCCTTTTTCTCATTACTTTAATTCTATGTAATTTTGAATGTTTTTGAATCGTCTTACTTACTGAGATTGGACAATTTTCAAATGAAAATCGCTCTAAATGTTTTATAAACTTTTTAAAAAAGAAAATAAAGAAAAGTTTTCGTGGAATTTAAAACTTATCTTCTTCTAGCAGAGTATAGTTTACATTTTAAAATTTAAAATTTCTTTAAGAAAACTAATGTGATAAGGAAAAAAAAGTTGGAATGAAATTTAAATAAAATTATTAATATATTATTTATTAATATTTTTTCATTAAATGAAATACTTGATAATTTAGTTTTGATGTAAGAAAACAAAAATATCATTAAATAAAATATTTGCCAGGGTATTATTGAAATTTAATTTTTATGGATTGAACGAATAGTTCTAGATTTTTCTCTATAAATGTAATCAAGTATTCTTTTCTCTATTTATTTCTGTTATAGTTGAATAGTCATAGTATACTTTTTCTTTATTTATTTCTGTTATAGTTGAATAGTTCTGTTATAGAGGTGAATAGTTATAGTATACTGATTCTCAATTTATTTCTGTTATAATTGAATAGTTCTGTTATGGAGATGAATAGTTATAGTATACTTTTCTCAATTTATTTCTGTTATAGTTGAATAGTTCTGCTATATTTGAAAATAGTTTTTTCATAGTTGAATAGTTATAGTATACTTTTTCTCTGCTTATTTCTGTTATAGTTGAAGAGATCATAAAATTTCCTTCCTAAATTTAAAAGAATGTACAAATTTACGTTCGAAAATATACCAGCATCAAAAGTTGTTTTGTTAAAAGATTAAAGAACAAATGCTGACATAGACTGTGAACCAAACCGTATTTAAAAATAATGTAAAAAATAAATCATATAGAAGATAATAAAATTATTTTCAAATTTTGTTCTTTTTAGTACTTATTTTTAAAGACGATTTTATGGTAATTTAAGTAGTATTGTTTTGTGTTTGTCTGAAATTCTTCAGTAGAATGTGACTACCAGGAAGGAAAGTATTAAAAACTTATTTATTTTAATTCATATTTGAATCTCATTTCCCTCTTTCTAAATACTTATTAATAATATACAAAAGCAGATACTTTTTTTTAAAATTAAGATATTAAAATAAAATTAGAAAATAAATAAACAAATAAATTAAAAAAAAAAAAAAATACAAATAACAAAAGAAAAATAAAGTACAAAATTAAAATCATGAAGATAAATGAAATTAAAAGCAAACTAAGAGTTTTGAACTAAATCCGCTAAAAAAAAATTCAAGAGGATTACCATAATCAATTTATGCACCAACACTTTTACAAAAAGTTTTTTGAATAACATACAGAATTAAATATTTCTATTAAAACTACTTTTTATTATTATTAATATTATTATTATTGCTATTATTATCATTAATATTATTATTATAATTATTGTAATTATCATTATTATTATTATTATTATTATTATTATTATTATTATTATTTAATTATATTATTATTATTCAATTAATTATATATAATTATATATATAATTAATATATATATATATATATTATATATATATATATATATATATATATATATAAATATATATATATATATATATATATATATATATAGTAATATATATATATTATATATAATATATATATATAT
>SEYY01005697.1:0-27500 GCA_009176605.1 Armadillidium nasatum
TAAAGTAAATATACATTTTAAATATATTTTATTTTAAATATTTATTTTAAAAGTAAATTTTTACTTTGTTTAGCCATAATCTAAACTGTGGTTTAACGTAGTTACGTGTAAGTTAAACACACTTATCTACGTCACACCACAGCCTAGGTCACATGTAAGATAAATGGAGTAGATAATTTATCATTCCAATAACACATGAAACATGCGAAATATTTAACCCAGAACACAAAATATTTTATGTATATATTTTAAACATGCAGCGATAAACAACTTATATTACATTGCAGTGTTGCTGTTTATGTTTATGCGTTAACAGGTAACTGTTTTATATTATGGGTTGTTCTTACTATCCCTACAACATAATTTTACTTGGCTATTCCTACTGTAGGATTGCCTTAATATTTTATAAAAACTTACCTTTGCGTACAAGTTTGTTTATGAGATTGAAAAAAAGAGCGAGAGAGAGAGTGAGTGAGAGACCACTGTAACGTGAAGAGAGAGAAACAAAAAATAGAAACCGCGTATAATTGTAAATTGAGTAACCTAGTATTAAATATCTATGTTTACGAATAAAATAAAATGACATGTGCAACTGACATAAATTTTAAAACTTCTTAAAAAATATATTATTAAATTTCTTTTTCCATTAAATAAACAAAACAATCTAATAGTAATTACAATAATAAAAATCAAAAGTTATGTACGGAATATTTTTCATATTTTCAAAGTACCCGCAATATGGCAACACTTGGAAAAGGGGCCGGGTTTAGATTTGTGAATTTTATGAAATAAATTATGTCGGAAAACAGAATAGGCCACTCAAGTTTTATTGAAGGTTGTGATACGCTTTTGTAAATATATATTTTTTTAATATATATATATTCTATTTCGCCTGAAGAATTTTATTTCAAATAATTTCGTTTTAACAAGGTATGCTTACGTTATTATTTTAAATCTCTGATTTAAAGTGTGTGGCTTGGATGTTAAAATAAGTTTTATATATGTTTTTCTACCTGTATTAATTAACAACAGATTTTGCTGCTAACTTTCCATTGTGTAATTAAAAAAAAAAAATCATTTGTTTGATTCCAAATATATTTACCACTATTGTGAGTTGTCTTTAAAATAAAAACAAATGTTTATTTAAATTTAAATGCTTGCCGTGGCTCTATAAACTACCGTTACCTGCCCGTGTATACCCAGATCTTCGAGAGAGAGAGAGAGATAACTCGTTATTTTTTATATAAATATATACATAGCAAGCATGTTTATAAATTTATATATTAAATTAATGTGTTGACAAATTTAACTTATTATTTATAGGCTTTTCATATTTTTTTAAATAAACAGTAAAATACGTGAATCAATTGAATATATATATATATAATATATATATATAATATATATATATATATATATATATATATATATATATATATATATATATATATATATATATATATATATATTAAGTCCATTTATATAACAATTGTCACCCCTCCCACACCCTCCCACTTCGCCCCCTCCCTACCCGTCATTCATACACAGTTTATACCCATACCAATATTACCCCTGTAACGATGATAGAATTGTTATATATTATAACGTTTGGGCACATTTAAACTGTTTTAACATTACCCTTAACCTATTTTAACATTTAATTAGTGCAATTTTACAAAGCCTATTTTAACATTAATTTGTACAATTTTTTTACAAAGCCTATTTTAACATTTTGTAAAATTTTACAAGCCTATTTTTAAAACATTTTACAATTTTATAAAGAAAGCCTATTTTAACATTTTGTACAATTTTAAAAAAACCTATTTTTAACATCTACTTTTTAAAATTTTACGTACTCTAACGCTACACAAAACAATTAAAGTTTTTAACAATGTCACGGTGTTCTTTCTCTCAGTTAAAAACATGTGTGTCTGTTTGTGTGAGTTAAAAACATGTGTGTCTGTTTGTGTGAGTGGCACCACAACTACTTGTTGAATGTATAATAGATATATCTACAGTACAGTTTTGCCAAGCCTTTTAATTGATAAGCTTTGATATATATATATAATATATATAATATATATTATATATATATATATATATATATATATTATATATATATAATATATATATATATATATATATATATATATATATATATATATATATATTATATTTATATATATATATATATATGGCTTAGGTTGAGATTGTTTCTGAGTTTCGATATTTTTTATATCGATATTTTTTTATATCGATATTTAATTATAATCGATATTTTCCTGCCTTTAATTAGCCCTAGGCTACTATGTCGTGCAAACGTTCTTGTGTACGTTAGGTCTCTTTTACGGCAAATTCTTGTGTAGGTTAGGCCTGTATTTTACGGCAATTTCGGTAGTTCAGTTATGATAAGTCAAACTTAGGTACTGCTAGAAAACTAAGTATAATAATTGTGTCTATGTCTAGTAATAGTACCTCGTACCTCTGACAACTCTCTTGTTTACGATAGGCTTCTCCGATATTTTCGATTTTCGATATTTTTTAACAATCGAAACTCAGAAACAATCTCCACCTTTACCATATATATATATATATATATATATATATATATATATAATATATATATATATATATATATATATATATATATATATATATATATATATATATATATATATATATATATATATATATATATAATATATATATATATATATATATATAATATAATGGAGGCCTACCAATTGCACCAAAATTGGGAAAACACTTTAAACGAAGGTAAAATTGATGGCCGACATGTCCCGATAGATGGCGTTTGAAAGAGTGGAAGGCAAAGGAAGTAGGGAAAATAAAAGTGTGTTTGAAACTACCAGTAGATTGAGCATAGCGGTTAAGCGTTAGGTTTAGCATTTTACTGCCAACCTAAACCTGCTAAAATAATTTTTAAAAAAAATACTAAAACCTTGAAAAAAAAAAAAAAAATTATATATATATATATATATATATATATATATATATATATATATATATATATATATATATATATATATATATATATATATATATATATATATATATATATATATATATTATATTTATATCGAAAATAATGTAATAAATAAACCTTTTAACAAACATAAATGTGAACTTAAAACGGAATGACCTTGAAATCGTTACATTGGATCTAGTTTGTATTATATTTTTTTAGTGACCTGGGCGCGCTTGCGAGCATAATTTATAAGTATAGCGCCTGGTATGGGTTACTATAAACAAATTCAGATATTTAAATATAAATAATTATAAGTATATCTAAAAAATAAATAATATATATATATATATATATATATATATATATATATATATATATATATATATATATATATATATATATATATATATATATATATATATATATATATATATATATATATATATATATATATATAGTATATGTAACATATCGTATTGTTCTCAAAGGTGTAAACTATATAATATTTTTAAAATGAAATTTTTAACTTCAACAATACCACCAAAAGAGCCCAATTCTTCTACGAGTATAATCCCTCTCCCCCCTCAGTTACCCCTTCTCTACTCTATTAACCCCTTCTCTACTCTATTAACCCCTTTTCTACTCTTACCCCCTTTTCTACTCCCTCACTACTCTTGCTGCACACTCTCTACTCTTACTACACCCTCTCTACTCTTACTACACCCTCTCTACTATTATTCCCTCTCTACTCTTACACCCTCTCCTCTCTATTACTCCTTCCCCACTATTACCCCTCCCTACTCTATTACCCCCTCTTCATCAAATTGATATACGTCAATTTGAAGTTAAATAATGGAATCTTGGATGTATGTATGTGTGTGCGTGCGTACGTTAAATTTAAGAAATATCAAAATCGACAGCGCATATATATATATATATATATATATATATATATATATATATATATATATATATATATATATATATATATATATATATATATATATATATATATATATATATATATATATATATATATATATATATATATATATATATATATATATATATATATATAATATAATAGTGTAGATTGCATATTATTTTGTAGATCCGCTGTGGTGTGGTGTGACATTCGTGTATATTAAGCATATTATTCGATGTGAGATTTAATATCCGTATATGACATCGCAGATACAGATACGGTACAGATTTTGGTGTTGAGTCGTTACTACCCTGCAAAAATTGTCCTAACGAATCGTTGGGACAAGTGGCAAAAATGTCACAATAAAATTTTCAATAGAGAAAAGACATGTTAAGCATAAGAAAGTCGCTTCACCGAATTATTTTCCAATAAAATAAATGAAAAAATTTGTTGACATTTTTGCCATTTGTCCCAACGATTCGTTAGGACAATTTTTTGCATTGTAGTTAGTATATGTGTACTGTGTAATCCGAAGCTGGGACTAGATCTGAAAAGATATTTGGGCTTAGTTAGCCGGAGCCCCCCCCCCCCCGAACAAAAAAAAAAAAAAAAAAATTGTAGAATCCGAATCAGGATAAATAAAAAAAATTCCTATTAAGATGAGGTTTAGAGACGAAGGCGTATCCGGAGCATTGTAATTTTAAGATGGAACAAGCCGGATACTTAATAATAAGCCGGAACTGTAGTCGGAGCTGGCCCCCTCCCCCCCAAAAAAAAAATACTAAATATTATTGGTTTCTCAACCACTTCCTTCAATTTTTGTAATATCTGCATCAGCATATGCGGAACATTCGTAAAATTAAGTTCCGTATTAAAATGAGGTAGATTCTTATCTGCAGATGTTCTACATGTCAAAAATATAATATCTGCGAGATCACAAACATATTTTTCCGCTCATTCTTGTTTCTTCTCTCTACCCCCCATCACCCCCGCCTCCTCACCCTCCCCGGCTCATTCTTTCAAAATGGGAGAAGGGGATCCCCCATTTTGAAATTTGAAACTTAGGGGAGTAAGGGGGGCTGGATTTGGTGGTAGAGGAATTAGTTCAGTTATATATATATATATATATATATATATATATATATATATATATATATATATATATATATATATATATATATATATATATATATATATATATATATATATATATATATATATATATATATATATATATATATATATATATATATATATCGACTTAATTTAACGAACACGTCCCGAGCAGATTGTCGTTCAAACTAGCACCATTTAGCTGGTAATTTTGGTTGCCTTTATCACCTTCGATTCCTGCTTCGAAACAGTCTCCCGTCATTTAAAATTGAGTGTTTTCGGGTTTCATTAAAAAAATTTTGGTCCTTTACCGGCCAAAATTGTTTTGCTCCAGCTTCTCGGCCTTTGATTTATTTAGGCTTGATTTTTCTTGAGAATTATTTGGATTCACGCGAATTAATTGGTATTTTTCTTCAATTGCATTGAGACTGGCAAAACGACCGAAACAACTGGAAAAGTCGGAATAAAAACGTTCGAAACTTGAGTGTAAAAAAGTCGGAATGAAAACGTTCGAAATCCATTTGGAAAAGGTGGAATAAAAACGTTCGAAAATCCAATTGGAAAAGTTTTAATAAAAGCGTTCGAAAATCCAATCGGAAAAGTTTTAATAAAAACGTTCGAAATCCAATTGGAAAAAAGTCGGAATAAAAACGTTCGAAATCCAATTGGAAAAAAGTCGGAATAAAAACGTTCGAAACTCGTGTAAAAAAGTCGGAATAAAAACGTTCGAAACCAAATTGGAAGAAAAGTCGGAACAAAGCTCTCTTAAACACGCCATCACATGTAACCGTAGACAGAAACACCGTTGAATCTCTCAATTTCATTTCCAGATTTTTATGTAATTTTTCCAATTCCCTTTTTTCTGTAAGTAATTTTTTGAGTTTCATTTTTGGGATTAAAAATCACATTATTTTCATTCCTATATTCTTTTGATTTGATTTTACTTTCCATTTTTTTCCCCAGAGTTTTTAACCACAGAAACCTGTTTTTCTCACCTCCCTCCCACCCATACTCACCCTCATCCCCGTACGATATGTTCAGCTTCTTCAAAATACTTTTCCCCTTCCCATTCCCCTCTTCCTGTGGTACTTTTCCCCCCTCACATTTATATATATTTTAGGCCTACGGTTACCTGTCCTTACGCATTTTCCTCCCATCTCTATACTTCCCTCTTTCGCACCCAAGGTCAAATAATAATAATAATAATAATAATAAGTAATTGAAGCCTTCAAAGTTAGTTGTATGTGTGTGTTGTTTTTTTTCTTCTTTGTTTTAATTAGTAGTTGTGTTGTTAGATTGCATTGTCAGTTGTATTGTGAGTCAGGGAAGCAAACTTTTCCGTAAAAAAAAAAAATTTTTTTTCGGTATGTGAAAACTTGTAAAGTGAATTTATAAAAGGCATATCTATATCATTTTTATTTTTTTTTTGTTTTGTTTTACAAGTGTTTTTGTTTTTTCAAGTTCATTGCGAGGGTGTTCGTTGGGAGAGGGGGTGAGGGTGAAATTGTATTTATTTATTTTTTTTTATTTATGAATATGGGTTTTAGAGTAATAGTTACGTAACCTTTAATTAAGATTATTCATGTACCATTTTAATGGTAGGGGTAGGAATTGAATTTTTAGGTTACGAAAGTTTGGGGAATTGATAAGGCGGAGGGGGGGGGGGAAGTATTAATTTAACATAACTTTATTCGTAAAAATTTCCGACTAAATTCCCTAGTCACCATATATATATATATATATATATATATATATATATATATATATATATATATATATATATATATATATATATATATATATATATATATATATATATATATATATATATAATATATAACAAGTTTTTGAGGAAGCCATTTCTGAAAAAAAAAATAAAATATCCCAAATCGTAGAAATGAAAAGTAGTCGACAATATCATCATCACGGGTCGGGGGGTACGGGGGGCAGAGCCCCCCGTAGACATATGCTGGGTATAATACCCAATTTAAGTTTTTTAGCCAAAAATTCTCGTAAAAAACCATTTTTTAAAACATCTTACTTTGAACCCCAGTAAAAATTTTGTGGATCCTCAAATTGCACCTTACACCCAAAATATAGAGGCTACTTGGAGTTTACTTAAATATAAAAATTAAAAAAGTATATATATATATATATATATATATATATATATATATATTTATATATATTTTTATATTTATTTCAATTTTTTTTCAGAAATGGCTTTTCAAAACTTATGCCTATAATATAATATATAATATATATATATATATATATATATATATATATATATATATATATATATATATATATATATATATATATATTATATTATATATATATATATATATATATATATATATATATATATATATATATATATATATATATAATATATATATAATTATATATAATATATATATATATATATATATATATATATATATATATATATATATATATATATTGTTTACATGTATTGTTTTATGATAAAACTAATAATGATGATAGAATCATTCTATGACAATTATAAATTCTTTTGTTTTGACGTTTGCAAAAGTTTGGGATAATTGTTTTTATGAAAAAGATGCGAAGAAATATTACAAGGGGGGGAGGGGGAGAAGGGAGAAACCGATTGTCAGATACGTGTAATAAATAGTATTAACAATAGCAATATCATTAATGGTAGTTATAATACTGGTATTATTGGTAGTAGTTACGGTAGTATTAAGAGCCATAGTAGTAATAGTATTAGTGGTGCTTGTAACAGCGGTATTAATAATAGTAGTTGAATCCATAGAAGTAATAGTAGCAGTAATATTAGTATATGGAATTAGTAGTAATGGTATAGTAATATCAATAATAATTGTATAGTAGTGAGTTCAGGTGTAAGAGTTTTATTAGTAGTATCATCAGTAATATTAGCGACAATTGAAGCAGTTATTAATAATAGCACGCGTAATAGTATAGTGTTTTCGGGTTATATTAGTTTTATTAGTAGTAGTAACATTAACAGGAATATTAGCGGCATTAAAAGCAGTCATTAATGGTAATAGTAGTAGTTAGTAGTACTTAGTAGATCGGTATTATGAGTTTCATTAGCACCAGCATCTTCATTAGTATTGGCGACAATAGACGCAGTTATTATTATTATTATTATTATTATTATTATTATTATTATTATTATTATTAAAAATAGTGGCATTTATTGTACTGCGCAAATGACGATAAAAATATATGATCGTTTTATTTTTCCACATTTTGTGTCTATTTTATGTAATATCTTTTTTGTCTGCATTTTTTTTTAGCGTTAATATATTTCGTTTCCGGTGTTAGCAACTTTAACGTTGAAATGGAAAGTTGCTCAACGGGTTGCCAGATTTTTTTTCTTTTTCTTTAACATGTTGATAGATTCTTCATTTTTAACGAGCTGTTAAAAGGGGATTGATAGATTTGTTGCTAGGTTTGTCAAAATAAATTTTTTAACGAGTTTTTTGATTTTGTAGATATTATTTATTATTATTTATTATTATTATTATTATTATTTATTAGCAGTAGTAGTAGTAAGGATTTAAGTGTTTTAGTGTCTTTTAATTACAATTTATACACACATTGTTATTATTGTAAGTTTTATTTACAGTAACTGTTTTACGATGTGTGTTTGTCATCATTTGTTTTACTATTTTTTTTTTTAAGTTGTTTTAGCTTCTGTTCTTAATTGTTTTTTATTAATTTATCAAAAGAGATTAACATCTGTTATCACATTATTATTATTATTATTATTACAAAACGGCTTCTACTACTACCGTTTATTCTATCGTTACTAATACTGCTGTAACTATATTACTGCAATTAATAGTAATGTTTTCTATATTACTGTTACTGCTATTACCAATAATTTTTAATATAGTTTAACCGATATTACTAGTATTATATTTTACTTTTTTATACTATTACTGTATCAGTAGTACTAGTTATTGCTAGTACTACTACTACTATTAGTAATTAATTGGCTTCGGTTCATCCCCATTATTATATATATATATATATATATATATATATATATATATATATATATATATATATATATTATATATATATATATATATATATATATATATATATATGTAATATTGAGTAATATAATATATAATATATATAATATATATATATATAATATATATATATATATATATATATATATATATATATATATATATATATATATATATATATATATATATATATATATATATATATATATATATATATATATATATATATATATATATATACGTGCTTTTGGGGTAAAATCGTAAGTGATATTAACACTAAATAGTAATATTAATATTAGTAATTAGTATAGTAATATTTTTATACCTTGATAATTTTCCAGTGATATTTTACCTTCCATTTGATGTTAAAATAGTGATATGCGACTGAAGATATTATCACTAATAGTAGTAGTAGTAGTAATAGTAGTATCTGATATTTGTAATATTATGAATAGTTTAAATTATAATAAAGCTATAAAACACTCTTGAATAAAAGGAAAGTACTCGATCGATGAGTTACTTAGCACCACAGACATTATTCTTATTCTTATTATTCTTTTTCTTCTTTTTCTTCTTTTTCTTCTTTTTCTTCTTTTTCTTCTTTTTCTTCTTCTTATTTTTAATTATTATTACTACTACTTATTTCAAAATTGGCCAATTTTATAGGTAAATTTTGGTTTCTTTTTATAATAAGAGTGAAAGTGATGATACTTCTCAGTACCATTAATTTTGTACTTAATAAGTTTCCCAATCTCCCTATTTTGATTTAGGGAGTGGAGGGGGGGGGGGGTAGGAAAACAATTACCGAAATTTCCGTGTTTTGTACTTGTAAAATTATTATAATTATTTTTTTTAAAGTGTTACTGTAAAATAATAATAATAATATATATATATATATATATATATATATATATATATATATATATATATATATATATATATATATATATATATATATATATATATATATATATATATATATATATATATATATATATTATATATATATATATATAAAATATTTAATAGTTGATAGTAATGGTAGAGAATTTCGATAGGTAGTTGTAACCATAGACATATGATTGGGGGAAAGTGTAAAGGTTAGTTCTTTCCCCACTCCCACCCCCTTTTGAAGTAATGGAAATAGTAGGTAATAGTTCAGTCCATACTAGTTGAAAGGGTAGGAACAGTTTATTATTATTATTATTACTACTATTAATTTATTTTTCTTATTCGTACAGTAACGACTAATCCTTTGAAAATAGGAAGATGCCAGGTCAATGCCCAAAATGCCTCAAAACTGTTTACTTCGCTGAAGAAAAAATAGTTTTGGGTAAACCTTTTCACAAAATGTGCATAAAGTGCAGTAAGTATTTATTTATTTATTATTATTATTATTATTATTATTATTATTATTATTATTATTATTATTATTATTATTATTATATTATTATTATTATTATTATTATTATTATTATTATTATTATTATTATTATTATTATTATTATTATTATTATTATTATTATTATTCCTTATTATTATATATATATATATATATATATATATATATATATATATATATATATATATATATATATATATATATATATATATATATATATATATATATATATATATATATATATATATATATATATATATATATATATATATATATATATTATATTACAGTTTCTTATGAGAATAACTGCTTTTTTTTCTCTTTCTCTCCCCCTCCCCCTCCCCCTCTCATTTCAGCGAATTGTAATAAACTGTTGGACAGTAGTACCTTCACAGAACACAAAAATCAAATGTACTGCAAATCTTGCTATGGTAAACTCTTTGGCCCCAAAGGTTATGGATATGGTATTGGAGCAGGGGTTCTTTCGATGGATGATGGAACAAAATATCAGGTTGGTTAGTTTTTTGTTTTTTTTTTGTTTTTTTTTAAATTAAAAGTTCGCATCTCACGGGCATTGCCCTATTCTGGGAGAGGAACTTTTCTAGGTAGTATATACCTAGGATCACCAAGTGGGATCGAATGGGCGCCCTCAAGCACGTGAGTCAATCACTCTACCGTTTGAGCCACGGTATTAGCTACTGATGGTACTGAGTTGGTATTATTCTCATCCACGAGAATGGGAATAGAATCTTTGGGTGTAAATGTTAAGGTCTTACTTTTCTGTCAGGATCAGTCTTGACTGGTTTCTAAGCACTGTAGTTTTGGGCGTTAGCGTTTTACTTCTGAAATGCTGCGTCAGCATCTCTGTCTATCTTATCAGTTTCAAATTTTACGTATTTTTGAGTTTTGAGTATTTAACTTTTTGAAAACGTTGTTATTATTATTATCAATGTTTTTTTTTTTTTTTTTTTACTTTTATTTATTTTGATTTATTCCTCATTGTTAGAAGTCTAAAATTCTTTTCTGTAGAATTTAATCTGGACTTCATTTTACTTTATGGTTTGTTGTTAATTTTGTTTTTGTTTTTTTCACATTTGCTTTTTCATTTTCCCTTATTTGTTCTAAACTTCTTTGTAAATAGTTAGTTATCTTCGTCTAGTTGTCTTTTTGCATATTTTTAGAATTACGATTTTCTGAATAAGAATAAATTCTTTTCTTTGTGAAATATTTATTCACAAAGATTTAATTTTATATCTAGATTTTTCTTTCCTAGATTGTCAGTTTTCCATTTTCTTCGCGAAGAGATGGTATGACTTCCCCTCCCCTTCCTCCCTCCCTCCCCAATTGTTAGTTGGATTTTGCTCCGAGTTAATTTTTCATTGTTATTTTTGGTAGTATTAACTATTAACTTGTATGTTCTGTGGGGCTGAAGTAAGGACGACCTGGGTTGGAATTTTGCCGGAGCCGGGATTGCCTAAAATTGTAAAGAGGTCAAAAGCACTGAAATTTTAGGTTAAGAAAATTATATATAATTTTAATTGAGATAAATTTAATAATAAGGAAGGAGTAGAATAGTCAACATTCACTTAGATTAATGATTATAAGCATTTTTTCAGAAAATTACAGATTTTGTATAATAAAAGTTGAATTTCAATTCTGAGGACGATATAGAAATATGTCCATTGCCGTATAATGAGATAAATATAATAGTTAATAGTATTAGTTTCATCATTAAAATCCTGGTGATAGTAAATTAAGTTTTAAAGACTTCAAGTAATGAAAATTTAAAAATTTTCAGCAACCTAAACCTTCGGTATTCTCATCTTCGTGTGATGTCCTTAAGGACTCCAATAATTGAGAAACCAGTACAGGACTATGTCCGAATTTAACCGAGTCTATTCTGACTGAATTGAATGAAAATACAAAAATGAAAAAAAAATAAAATAACGATGACTATTGCCTTCTGGAAGCTAGACAAGAATGATCTTCCCACACTAGCAGCACTGGCAAGAGTATATTTGTGCCCACCAGCAAACTCCAGCGCCAGTGAAAGGGAAATCAATTCAAAAAGATAGAATCAAACTATTGCCAAAGAATGTAGAAATGTTACTGTTTTTAAAATACAATCTTAGAGCAGTAACATATTCAACCTCACTGCCTTCTATTCCTGAACATTTGACTCCCCCAAATTTCAAAACTTAATTAAGTAAATGTTCATGAAGAATCTGATAAGTGATTTAAGTGAATGAATTGTTTGTTTCCTCTTTTATGTTGCATTCATTTTGCTCCAACCAATATGTAACGATGGAATAATGAAATTAAATTTAATCCATCATTAATAGGTATAATTTGCAATTAACCCCGGCAGGTAAACCCCAGTTTTCAATGATTATTAGCCTGGACCGGAGTCTATTCATAGACTGAAGTGACAGTCCTTGATAGACTCATGTGATTTCTTGCCGTCTCTGAATTTTCTTATATTCTTATTTAGTGTCTGTCTGTGGTATTTTACTTACTTAAAAAATTACGAAACTTTTGTCATTTAAACAAATGTATTTTAATTTTTTTTTAAATAAATCCCATGTCATAGTATGATCAGTTTCGCAGCCTAGTGGTAACTGCATCAATTCTAATCTCCTGTTCCTGAAGTTGACTTGGTCTTAAGTTAAAGCTCAAGGAAATGATTTCCACTACGTCACACTTTGCCCACAACGAAGATTTGTTGTAGATTGAATAGAGTTCTTTTGATGGTTAGTGAAGCAGAGATGATTACGACATCACCCTAACGTGCTGGAATGTTTAAAAAAAAAACTTACTTTTCCAATTGTTTTTTTTCTGATATGTCTGTCTCCTTCCTTCCTTCGTGGTATTTTTCCACACTTCTCTTCTGCACTTGCTTCTTCAGAAGAGACTTTTAGTAGTTATGGAAGGATTTCAAAGTTTCCGAGGATGACTCTAAATAAGGATGCGGAGTAGGCATTTATATATATTTAAAAAAAAGTCCTGCAAAGTTCGTATATAATAGAAGTCCTTCGTAAATTTTTTTTTAACAGTTTGATTTTTGTTCCTTAACAACATTTATAGGTCCGCAATTTTTGAAATAATAATAATAATAATAATAATAATAATAATAATAATAATAATAATAATAATCTGAAATCAACCTTATGGAGGAGGTCGTATTTATAATAAATAATAATAATTTTTTTATTTATTAGACGACTTAAGACTTAATTAATTTTGTAGGATATAAACATTGTGTATATTTTGTATTTTTTTTAATAATTTTTTTTGTAGAATGGTCCTCCTACAAGCAACGTTCCGTCCACTGTTAAGGCCTACGTAGCCCCACTTAAGGAATCAGCACCAGCTTTTAAACCTCCACAACCAAAATATGGTGGGGCAACTTATTGTCCCAGATGTTGTAAGTCTTCATTAGAGGAAATAACTAATAATAATAATAATAAAAAAGAATTAGTGATTTATAGGTCATTAACACATATTACTGAAGTTGGTTATTTTTAGTGACTATATTAATAATAATTAGTGAATATTTCAAATTAGTTCTCAAGATTAAAAATTTTACACAATCTTTAAGCAATATACTTTAGTAGTTATTAAAAATGTTTTTTTTTAAAAACATTTTCTCTTTTTGCCAAGCTAATTTTTTTTTTCTGTAGTAACATAAAAATTGGTTAATATTCTCTTATTTAACAGAAATTGTCAATTTTCAACAAAATAGTATTAAGTTCGTTCGGAAATAATTTATAACTTGTTGACATTACTATTTAGTTCTTTTCGTTGCAATAACATGGAATCGTATCTAAAAGTTGTCTCCATATGTAATATTAATATTTTTGCAACCAAATATTAAAGGTTTAAACTTTAAAAGTATCTATAAATAGGCCAAACTTTAAAAGGTTATTTTTTTGAATATTTAAAAAGGTTGAATTTTGCAATTTTATTGTAAAATTATAAAAAGAAATAATACCAGATTGGTTTTAATTATTTTTATTTCTCCTGAAGCAAAAGCTGTGTTTATGGCCGAAAAAGTGATGGCTGCGGGAAATGCCTGGCACAAGGCTTGTTTCACGTGCAAGATCTGCAACAAGAGACTCGATTCACATACGCTTCGAGAGAGGGAGAATGACGTGTATTGCCACCGTAAGTGACATAGGTTTTTAATAAATTTTGAGGAGGAATATCTAGTAGACATATGCAATAGGGTTACTGTACCTCTGTTGCCATTTTAATATTTATTAATATCAAGATAGGGACGAATTGGTACGTGCTCGTTCATTATCTTATTTCCTACTAGAGCTGAGAGAATAACTACCGTCTGCCGTGGCTCAAACGGTAGAGTGATTGACTCACGTGCTTGAGGGCGCCGTTTCGATCCCACTTGGGGATCCTAGGTATACTTTACCTAGAAAAGTTCCTCTCCTAGAATAGGGCAATGACCGTGAGATGTGAACTTTTTATAATACAAAAAAAAAAAAAAAAAAACTGCTCACACCTGTAACAGGAAAATTACCAGATCTGCAACTCTAATAATAACCAAAATAAAGGTTATTTTTTTATATTTTTATTTTCAGCTTGTTATGGGAAGAACTATGGCCCAAAGGGGTATTGGGGATGGTCATCGGCGAAAGTGTCTTAGAGGAAATGATCTTCAACATTTGCCAACATTTCAAAATCTCTTTTTAAGCCAAAAAAAAAAATATTTTCAAATTATATTTTTTATATTTTGTAAGTTGATCGTTAATGTGTATCTTTTAACGATTTAAAAAGTTTTTTAATTTTTATTTTTTAAAGTTTCAAGTCTTGTTATTTAAGTTGATTTTACCTAAGAAGGTATTGAGTTACAATGGTTCTTTTTTATCCTTACTATTATTATAGGAAAATTACAAGTCAAACTGCGTAGAGCGCTTATTCTTCGTCGACGTTATATCTGAGAAAGACTAGTACTACTTCGTCATTGTTTGAAAAAGTTGGCCAATATGTACTGCAAGATTTACATATTCAAGTTTACATTTATCTCTGAAAAGTTCTTGTCGCATTGTATGAGTATTCCTCAGTACAGTTTTTTCCGTAATTCTTCGGCTTTGAAAAAAATTTAAAAATCTGCCCAAGTTCTTCTACAAAGAAAATGAAATGTGATTTGCTCGAAAGTAATTTTTCAAAATATATCACCTTTCCTGTGACCAACTCATCTAGATATGGCTTATTTGGAAAATAAAATTGGTGAGTCAGGCTAATTATAGTCTAATTCTTGTGTATATATCTCGTAAAGTCTGTTATATATAGCCAGTTTCTATGATAGAAGCTAGAGATGAATCTGCTTAACATTGAAATGTGATATATACAGTGTGTAGCAATATAGAAAATTGATTGAGGGAGAGTATAGAATGGTAACATTTGCTCAAAATTGCAAGTTTATCTGGTCTTGTATGTCAAAGTTGAAAGAAAACAAAAATGGTACACAGTTAAAGTTATTCCTTAGGCAGACTAACCTGATATTTAATTAAAGCTTTACATAGTCCCACTTACTTTGTTCGTTTAGGGGCGTGACTAGTCTTGTAGAGCAATTCGACATACCATTTCTACTCGCCGACTTTGCTGAAGGTTTTGTAGGATATGTAGACTTTTAGCAGTAGAAATATAATTACGAAGGGACTTGTACAGCAACCATAAAAGATTAATATAAAAACCTCTGCATTCTAACCTTAATATGGAAATATTAACTAGTTTTTCCGGTTACAAAGGCTGGCATAACCCGAGTGTTCCGACAAAAGTAATAAAATTTAACTTAATATTTACTTTGTACCATTGAATATAGAGACAAAAAAGTAATTGCTGATTAAGCAATTTTTGAAAAGTAAAAAAAAAACTATGCAGAACTATATCAAAATTTTAAATATTAATTTTTAACTGCTATAAAACAACACAAAATCACCAAATTACTTATTGATTTCAAACCTCCTATAAATGAATTTTTAAATTAAAATTATATTTTAGGTTCAAATAAAACAACTCTTTTTAAATTTATTATATAAAATATAAATTTAAACATTGAAACTATTGGATAATCTGTTTCAAAAAATTTTAAACTAAAAGTACTGCATTAATACATCCATCATTTTCTGGGTTATTAGTTACCTGTGCGTATTTTCCCCAAACTACTTTACCACTCTGAGTAACTAAACCTAATTCACTAATATTAACTTCTAAAACTGTTCCTTTGGTAATAACTCCGAGCGAAGTATAAAGAGGCGAACTCGGGTTCCTCTTCACTCCTATAATAGGTAAACAAAAAGTTGCTTTAAGTTCGGGATGTGTTACATGCGCCTTTTTGAACCTTAATGCCATTGGTCTGATAAACCTTTCAAACTTGGGTGGTTTCCTAGTGAAATCATCGGGAACGTAAGTCACTTTGGTCACCATTCTTTTCCAGGCTTTCTTCTTTCGTTTACCAGTTTTAACTACGCTAAACACTTCGGCATCAGACTGAGCTCTCACTTTAGGGATTGGAACATCCCATTTGCCTGCCTTTTCCTTTCTCTTCTGCTTAATCATATTGGATAGGACTTTAGCTCTAGATTGTCCTTCCCTATCCATAAGGTACGTAGGCAAACATCCCTTTAGGCATAGAGTCGTCATCCTTCTGCTTTCGTTTGCTTCTCTTCATGTGCTCGGATAGTCTTTTTAATTTGAACTTTTTCATTAAATCTTTTTTTGTTAAATAACTTCGCTTTAAGACCTCGAAGCTTCTTAGCCTTCTTCGATAGTACTTTGGGAGCTCTCGCTTCCTTCTTTCTTAATTTCTCCTCGTAGTTCAGTCTACGACCTCGGCGTTTGATATGCAACTCAATATGCTCGTTCTGCGGCATTTTTTATTCAATTATAAACTTAAAATTCAAACAATAAATATAGTAATTTTTTTTTAACAAATTACTTTCTGAAAAAATTAAAAAAAAACAAAATAATTAATGAAATGTTTTATAACAAAAAAAACAAAATCAATCTATATATTAAAATATGTCCAAATCAACAATGATAACCAAATACCACAGGAGAAGAACGTTCTTTTTATTTTAATTAATTTAATACGACCTAATTTAAAAAGGAAAAACACTTGGAACACCTTTTAAAAAATGTTAAAGGTTAAAAAAAATAAAATTTATCTACAGCAAACAAACAGAAATGTGACGTGTTGTTCTCCTGTGGCCTCTCTCTCTTCAAATACTAAATAAATACTAACACATTGGAATGCCTTAAAATTTATAATGAAAATATACTACAATAAAATAATACTATTTAACTTTTTAAAAAAAAAAAAACAGATAAACTAAATATAATTATTAAATCTACTGAAAAGTTTGCTGTGCAATAATAATAATAATAAAAAAATAATATATAATATATATATATATATATATATATATATATATATATATATATATATATATATATATATATATATATATATATATATATATATATATATATATATATATATATATATATATATATATATATATATATATATATATATATATATATATATTCCTTTACGTTCAAAGATAGTAATAGTATATAGCGAATACGAGTGTGACAAAAGCAGTACATAAGACAAAGGTCTTCCACGTAAGCCAACCATTTTGATCTCCGTCAGATTCTGAGTTCGTTTTCCTCCTCCTCTTTTTACGTCGCCCGCCGAAAAGCCTTTCAAACTCCTGTTGTTCCTTTTTTAGCTTCTTTTCTTCTTCTTCTTGGATTCGGATTCTCTCTTGTTCCTCCTCCTTCTTTATTTCATCTTCTTTTTCTTTACAGGTTGCATCGCAATCAACTTTTCCTTCGGAAGATGATTTAAGACAACATGGAACATCTTTACGTAGTCTTTTACAAGGGCATCTAACCGGAACTTTCTTACGACATTCTTCTGCATTGCTACAGTCACCACTGTGACATATTTTTCGACAACGATGTCCACAGCTAATCAATTTGCTACATGGGCTTGTGCAACTTTTCAAACTCTCTTTTTCATCATCAGTAGCAACTGCCCATTTCTCACATTGGATAATGATTTTAAGAATGCCACAATGACACTTGCATGCGAAGACTTTCAATACAATTAGAACAAGGCCCTGGATGACAAGGCAACTTACATGCATGAGAACATACCATTCGGGCGGGGTTGTGAACAAGGCAATGAACATGGCTTGCAGTTTAATCCTTGAAGTTTGTCATTTTCAGCACCAATTACTGTATGACATTTTTCTTCGCATTTATGATGAGAACAACTGAGGTCACGACCACACTCACGGTCACAAGAATATGGGTTTAAGGAATGGCAAGGCATACTAATAGTTTCATGATTTCCAAAACAGGTAACTGACAAGCTGACTAAGCATGGAGGACAAGGTAGCTTTTTAATTTCTATTTTAGGAGAAATCTGTTCCCAAGGGCCTAGTCTTTTGGTAGGTTTTGAAACTTCAACTTCAGCAGAATCATGACATGGAGCTTTACAAGTATGTTTACACCGAAGCTTTAAACCACATTCAAATGTACAAGGTGGACACTTTCCAGGATGACAAGGATGTTGTTTAACTGTAGGATGGTGACAAGATGATTTCTTCTTGCATAAAATATTACATTTTGGAATTGGGGTCTTATTCTGTCTTCCACAAGGAACGGTAATTGTAGTGCCACCACAAGTGCAACTAATTTTATGGGTAAGTGAACAAGGAAAGCATTTCATACGGTGGCATCTGCTTTCACATTTATGTTGTCCACAACTTAAGGTTTTCCCACAAATTTGGTCGCATGAAGGACAATCACCTGAGCAACATTTCCGATTACATAAATGTCTTCCACAATCTCTCTTTCTTTTACACTTAATATCACAAATGTAAGTTTTACTACATGGCAGCTCTTTTTCTCTTAAACCGCAGCTACATTTCTTAACTCTCACCTGTATGCAAGATGGACACGCGTACTTGTGACATCTTTCAGCGCAAAAGTGAACGCCACAAGAAAGGGGTTTGGAACACGTATCTCCGCATGTTGGAATAGATTCAGTACAGAGGAGCTCGAATGACTTTTTCCCACATGGGCACGTTTGTTTACCTTCTCTCGGGCAATTTCCACAACTACCACTGTGACAAACACGCTCACATTTATGATGAGAACAAGAAAAGGCTTTGCCACATACCTTATCACAATGCCAAACCAAATCATTACACGGTCGCAACTGAACAGAGCTATTACACTCACATTTTTGCTTACTTTTAAGTTCACATGGAGGACATGATCCTTCGTGACAAACCTCGCCACATCTATGAATGTTGCAAGCCAAGTAATTAGCACATTTGGAGCCACATGACCACCGTTTAGCAGAACATCTTCTCATCTTTGCTTTTGACTTCCGACAATAACAAGAATTTGAAACCATAATTGGACATGGTGGACATGGACCTGGATGACACAAAAGAGTACAGGAATGTCCACAAGAAGGCTTAAGATCTTTTCCGCATCTCTCCCCACAGGAATGAGGAATTAACCATGGATCAAACTGTGGATTTACTGATTTCCCACAAAAACATTTATAGTCATAAGGAATCCTTTCTTTTTGGTAATCACTTCTGCATTTGGGGCAAAACCACTTTATTTCTTTCTTCTCTTTCTGAGCCCAATACGTAGCAGGACCAGTATCTTCATCTTCAGCTTGTGACTGAAGAAATATACTATCTTTTGCCCATTTTTGAATACAATCCAAATGAAATGACGTGTAACACGTATCACAATTCCAGAGAGCATCTGTTCTTGTAATAGTTTCAATACAAACTAGACAAGTTAAAGCGTCCCTTCTGATTGCTTCTTGTAAATGATATTGAATTTTTGACAAACCAGATTCCGATTTATTTTCGTAAGAATTTAAAATCTTGTTTAATATAAGTGATTCATTATCATCATCATTAATATCATTTAATTCAGACATTTTTACAAAAATTCTGCAATATATTATTGGGTATTCATAATTATCAATGACAACAGTTAATTTTTATCATTAATATATATATATATATATATATATATATATATATATATATATATATATATATATATATATATATATATATATATATATATATATATATATATATATATATATATATATATATATAAACCCTGATGATACTAATAATAAGTGGCTATATAAAAGTATTTTCTATAAGCTTATCATTACCAGCAGAGCACAGCATTTTTATAAGATAATACTAAATCAATCTACACCTTAAAAATTTTGGGAATTATTATCATTATTACTACTACTCATGTTTAAATAATAATGAACTTAGATATTAGAAGTGTGCATTAAATAAACTGGATTAGTCAACAAAGGATGAATGGGGTAGGGGGGTATAGAGAGGAAAGAACCAAAAGTGGAGGAAGAAAAAGAAGAATACGAAGCTATACAACATACAAAAGATGTACTGGAATAACTCTTGAACTTTTGAGTAAAACAGATGTACAACACAACAGTATGCAAAAGATAACTGCAAGTTTAAGTAAAATAGATGTACAACGTACTACATATTTATAGGGACAATACCCGAATCTCAGACAATGGATCTGTCTTTAAAACTTGTGGGTCCTGTTCAAGACTTTATAAAAATGACTGATAGCAACAGTTTAACACTCTTGGGGGTTGTAGTACACTTTATTCCTTTACAATAACACTTTTTAAGTTTAACACTCTTGGGGGTTGTAGTACACTTTATTCCTTTACAATAACACTTTTTAATATGATTGGCAAGCCTACTTTAATGATTTTAATTCATTTTGTAAGTTATTTGAAAGTAACTTAAAAAAAAAAAAAATTTACATTAATGAATTATTTTTAATTGATCACATACTAAAAATGATATAATATATTATAAAAAATAAAGCATTGGCTGGAAGAGTTGATAAATTCCATTGCCAACTTCAACTCTATTTTAAAATAACCAATTATAGTTCCATCACTTTCCATTCTTAGATCAATCTCTCTCTTACCCCATCTCTACGTTTTTTTTTCTCTCTTCTCCACCAAAATAAATTTATATATATTGCAATTCCTTTGCTCGCATCCATCCATAAAATAGCGTCTCTGATTCCACAGCCCTGAATTAAAGATTGAAAGTCCTTTATTTTATCTACTTGGAAAAACTCAGACTAACTTCGAGTACCAAATGTTGTGAGAAAATCAACCTTATGGAAGGTCCAAGAAGAAGAAGAAAAAAACTTCAAGCCAAAAAGGTGCAAAAGAACAGTTCCACTGACAGGACAATAATTCTTCCTGGGAAAACAAGAAATAATTTAATAAATATTACATCTTTGAGAAAGCAGTTTATTCAATATTTGGGTGAACTGGGTTAATTTATATATTTTAATATATAAATAATAGGAACAATGATCACCTGGGAAGTTAACATCCTTTTTCAGTCTAAAAGAAGGATCTAACTTTATGGTAGAAAAAACTGTAAAAGTTTTTTTAAGTTATTTTCTCTTAACTATATTAAGAAATGTAAATAAAAAATATATACAGAAAATATGGGTTTAAGTAAATGAAAAATGATCATGGTAGTTATGTATTTGGAGTTGAACAAAGAAAGGATGAGACTATATAGAACGATAAGTTCCTCAGATACTCCCAAAATCGCAGGTATGTGACTAAGGAGTTCAGAAATGCTGTATCCATTGTATCATTGTGTACATTGAGAATCATTTAGAAATTGAAGTGACTCAAGTCTCAACAATTGATTCAATAGACTGAAAGACCTGAGATGCTGAAATATGAATGGAAGAGTTAACGAGGTGCAAATCAACTTATGACTAAGCATAAGGGGCATTTTTTTTTTTGTAGTGGGTGATGGTTCATTGAGTATTGCATGTATAATTGGGCTAAGTTTTAATTTTATCTTTGCATGAATGAACTGATAACTAGGGATAGGATAGACCTAGTCTTTCGTGCATGTATTAGTATTAATAGTTATTATTTGTTTGGAATGGGATAGTCTCGATAGGCCCTTGTGGCTTCTTACTCTCTTTCTATTTTCCTATGTTCCCTATTGCACCAATAACTGTATGAGTGAAAAATCACCATTGATGAAATGTGCATCCCACACAAGAAGAAATGACAACTCTATAATTTCCAAGCAACTGAGGCAGTCTGAAGGAGCTTTACAATACTTAGCTTCTTAAAAGTTTGTTTAACGAGAGAAACTATCCTTCTAAAATATAGTTAGGGGTTGATATGATGAACCTTTTGAAAAAAAGAAAGAAAAAATTAGAATACCTTTTTTTTAATTTTATTTAAGGTCAAAGGTCATAAATTTTTTTTACTCTTAGTACATTGAAAGCGTTATCTTTTAAGCTTTTAAATAAGACCTTATGCAAGAAATTATAAAAAATAGAAGCTGAGAAACAAGCATTTAAATGGTCAAAAGGTCAAACTTTGCTGACCCATAATTTTTGAATTAGAAGTACTACAACAATAAAATTTGGCTGATAAACCTCTTTCATTAAGTACTTTAGGATGGTGGAAAATTAACTATGCAGGGTAAAATTAACCACTCTCAAAAGTAAATTTTAATCAATTTATTTTTATTTTATTTTTTTAATGAAAAATTATTCATATTCTCAATTTTCAATTTTTTTTGGTAGAATAGTCTTCATTTTAAATGTTTTACATAAAATAAATTTATTAAATGAAAACTATTAACACCAAAAAATTTCCCCCCATTTTAGGTAGATTATTTTTGAACAAATATTGGAATATTTTCTAGTCTGCCCCAAAAGAGCCATATTGATTAAAAAAAAGAAAAAAAAAAGTGGTGTTAGACAAAATGAAGACAAATGTTTGCAAATAAAATAATGTAAATTTTCTTAAAGTCTAGAAAATATTAATGTTTTTTTCAGAAACAGGGTAAAACTACCCACCTTACAAGGTAAAAGTAACCACTGAAAAAGTGAAAAAAGTTGCAATAACTTTATATTTATAGTTGGCCAACATTCACATATTTTATTTAGAATGATTTTTGTATACCAAATAATTTTAATGCTGTGCATGGGAAATTTTAAAAAAAAAAAAATATCCTAAAAAAATAAAAAAAATAATAGTTTTAAATTAAAAAAAAAAAAATAAAAAAAAAAAAAAAAAAAAAAAAAAAAAAAAAAAAAAAAAATTTAAAAAAAAAAAAAAAAAAAAAAAAAAAAAAATTTATATATCCATTTACTTAACTGCTCTGCATGGAAAAAAAACAATAAGAAATTTTTCCCATGCATAGCAACAGAATATATATATATATATATATATATATATATATATATATAATATATATATATATATATATATATATATATATATATATATATATATATATATATATATATATATATATATATAGGGACCGACCGGGGCTGGAATTTGGCCGGTGGGGCTGGGGTTTCCTAAAATTTGTAAAGAGGTCAAAAGCACTGAAATTTTAGGTTAAGAAAATTAGATATAAGGTTTATTTAATTGTAAGGAAGGAGTAGAATAGGCAACATTCACTTAAATTAATGATTATATGCATTTTCTCTTAAAAAAAAATCAGAAAATTACAGTTTTGTATATTTAAAGTTTAAAAAAAGTACAAAAATTAAAAAAAAAAATTATTCTAATTCATAATAGTGATTTAACACGTTTACCTAGGTAAGACCCAAAGGTAAAGTTTGAAAAAATGTAAGAAATAAAATTATCAATTTAACCTGTATTTATACATATCATTGTTATTTTATTGCTATGTATCAAACTTGTTTCATTTAGCTGCATTATTTAAAAATTATTATTTTGTTTATGCTTTCAGTCAATATGGCTAAAAGATCAGCTTCTGCAGTATTTGAATACTTTACAATGTTTCAGGATAGGCTCGAAATAGCTAAATGTAACATCTGCAGTCAGAAAATTAGAAGAGAACCTCCGGGTGCTACAAGTAAAAAAAATTTCAACCAAATCTTTTTGGAGTATCTAAAATCAAAACACAAAGATGAACATTCACTAGCAGAAAAGGAGCGGTCAAAAGAAACGGAAAAGAAAAAAATCTTAATTTTCTTATATTTTGTTTGAAATTTTTTTTTAAAAGGGGGCTAGATAGATATATGGATGGTTTAGGTATTATGTAGTATAACTTGACTAAGCCAAATTGGCGGGTATATATGAATTTTTAGATCAACAGATTAGCCTATGACTAAGCCTAACGGCAGTTTTTTTTGTAGTTGGTGATGGTGATTGCATGCATAATTGGGCTTAGTTTTACTTTTCCTTTGCATGAATGTACTGATAACTAGGGATGGGATAGACCTAGTCTTTCGTGCATGTATTAGTATTGTTATTGCTATTTGGGCTTAGGTGTAGATTGTTTCTGACTTTCAATATTTTTTATATTGATATTTTTTTGTCGATATTTTATTTTAATCGATACTTTTATACCTATAATTTTTTTTATATCTATAATTTCTTTACGGTCCTAGGCTAGTATGTCGTGCCAATTTCTTGTGTAGGTTAGGACTCTTTTACAGCAACTTCTTGTGTAGGTTAGGCCTCTTTTACGGCAACTTTGGTTTCAGTTTATGATAAGTCGAATTAGGTTCTGCTACAAAATAAGTAATAATAATTGTGTGTATGTCTGGTGTAATAGCCTCTAATTCTCACCAACGTTCTTGTTTAGATTAGGCCTCTTCGATATTTTTGATTATCAATATTTTCTGACAATCGAAAGTCAGAAACAATCTAAACCTTTACCGTTATTTGTTTGGACGAGACAGTCTTGAGAGGCCCTTGTGGCTTCTGTCTCTATTTTCCTATGTTCCTATGTAATAATAAAACTTAGCTGAACATTTTTATTTTTTCCTTTAATTGCGAATGACAAAAAATACTGAAATGAAATTAAAGTCAACTAAAGTGTGAAAAACCACTTTGGTTATTTAGTGAAAGACCCTGATAACAGATTTTCACTATTTTTCTTGAAAACACTGCAAATGCATTAAATTGAAGAACAAACACCCCAATAAACATACATTTATTTTTACGTTTTTTTTTTTCCTTAATTGATTTGTTTGTACTGTTTACAGTTTTAAACAAATACTCATTTCATAACATTTACAGTTTTAAAAAAATACTCATTTCCTAAAATGAACTGAACAATTACCAAGAAATTAATGTGGCCAAACGTAATTTACCCACTACCTGACTTTTTTAGTAGCAAAGAGAAGTATGAAACCATATACAATAAATAAAACACATGAACGTTAATTAATAACAAGGCTGATGGTAGTTATTTCTTACACTAGGCCAGGGTGGTTCTCTTTAGTTCTCGTAATATAGTCTGAACTAAGAATTACATCAGAATATTTTCTGTAATTTAACTAGATCACACAATCCTCAGTAGGCTACTCTCGGTAAATTATGGTAGGCCCTATAATAGGACAATAAACTAACGATATCTTAGATTTTTTTTTTTTTAAATTCAATGAATTTCGATTGTTTAGCATTCAAAAAGACACTAATTAAAACTAACGAAGCTGCCGACTACAAAGCATTCAACTACGCTAATTAATTATAGTCTATGCGTTTAAATTTTTAAAAATCTATACACGTCTTTAGATAAAAAGAAAAAATAGAAGAACACGCATAAGAGTCTAAGAGAAACGTGGTAAATTAGAAGTCACGGTTCATGGAAGTATATAACTTTAGCTAACCGCTGATACTCTATAATCTGTGTTTTCTTTCGAAGTTTTAATATAAAAACTCAGGATTTGAGCTTTTATTATAAGACCTGAAAGAGAAGGGTCAGTTAGTGTTACAATTAAATAATGAAAGTGAGGAGACTTACTTTGAACTTTTTCAAAAAGGTTTTTTGCTTTTGAAGTTCCTTCTTATACGAATTCCATATAAATAAGAAGGTTATTAAGTTATATATTTGAGTAGAAGACAATAGATATGACAGTTAGAAAGATTTGAAAAAAAGAAATATATAACTCATACCTATTACTTCGAATTTTGAGGACTTGTAATAAACAAGCGAAAATACTTACATTTTGAATGACGTCCAGACTTGAACATGATTTTTAAAAAGTGAGAGTGACTTAGCCGGGAATTTCTTGAAAACAAAATGTGCTACATATCGATACAAAAAACAAACCAACTTCACAAACTCCCATCTAGGAGACTTAAAATATAAATAAAATATATACACTAGAGAAATTAGTGAAAGCATATAAACAGTTTTTATATTAACTTTTGATGAATTAAGGTACTTTGTAATTTTTTTTTCTGAATCAAACGGAGGACTACTGTCTAATGCTGCGTTTCACTCTAGTGTTGTTAGAGACATTTATTTGACGAATGAATATTTTTTAATACATTTTTTTTTCTTTTTTTCCTATCCCAGAACATTTTATCACTTCACTTGAAATCACAATTTAACATTGTTGATTTTAAGATTGCTTTCAGAGTTTACATAGACAGATAATTTAAACTGCTTATACATAAGCTGTTCACGAATGAAAACACTCGTTCTATTGGAGCTTTGGTTCAAGTCAAACAGAGAAGAAATTCTACTTTAATAAATGTGTTAGAATAGGTCATTTTTTTGGATTTGAAATGAAAAATTATTTCTAACCAATATTAACCTGCGGATATTTTTTTCTTTTTGAACTCTATTTGGTCATCACTTCTGTGGCATTATAGTGTTTAACGAGAAATAATCATCGTCTAGAGCAACTTTGTCATTTGTGAACGAAGATACAACTTTGAAAAGAAATTTTGGGGCCTATTCTACTTCCTTTCAGTCGGGTACCTTCTTGAATGTTATATAAGTAAAATCTTTCAAATTTTAGAGGGTCATAAAAACTTATAATACATTTTGTAAAATGTATGAACATAGTTTCTAAATTTTGTAACTTCTGATGCAAAGACCCATTTTTCAATTT